>JAIUZE010008206.1:0-16872 GCA_022085475.1 Heliosperma pusillum | reverse complement strand
TCTAGTGAAAATATTTTACGGATACCTTTCAGCAAATTTAAGTTTTAATTTAGAATTTTATGTTCCGAGTCGAATTTAGAATTTCCGAGTTCGTATTTGGATTTTCCGCGAGATTTCATGAGAATCCCGTCTTAAGGCGAGTTTGACTTTTATTAACTTTTAAGTCGTCTTTGACTTTTCTTGACTTTTAAGTCGTCTTTGACTTTTCTTGACTTTTAAGTCGTCTTTGACTTTTCTTGACTTTTGAGTCGTCTTTGACTTTTGTTGACTTTTTCCTTATAAATATCTCATACTCCACCCTTAACCTATTTCTCATTCAACACAAACACATTTCTTCATCCTTAAGTAAACCAAACCCTTGCCTCCATACACTTTCCGATCTTTGAATCTCCGTATCTCCTTCGTTTCTTGTTGGAATTCACGTAAGTTCGTCTCATTCTTCCCCTCTTAGCTTCCTCTATCCGTATTGGTAATAAAATTACCGTCTTTCTCGCTTTTTAAATTAGCCGTCTTTCTCAAGGTGGATGATATTCCTCTTTTATTATCTAATTGTTTGTAGGTGGAGACTAGGAAAGCTTAGTAACCGTTTAAAGACGCGTAAAGGTAACGGTGAAGGGTTACTCGATATCATTTACGTGTTTTATATGATTTCTATGTTAGAATTCGTATTTATAATATGATTAGTAAGCTTAGGAATTAAGTTATTGATGATGATTGTTGTTAGTTGATGATTGTTGATGATGATTATTGATTGTTGATAGTTGATAGAAGTTAAATATGAGAATTCAAAATGATTGAACTTGTGTATGTTGTTCTCGGGTAGAATGTAGTCCTGGCCGAAGGACCGGCTGCCGGTTCAGTAGCCGGCTGGGAATTCACTGCACCGACCCTTTTTCGTAGAATGATCATATCTCCTTCGTTACTTGCTTGGTTTGGGCTTGTGACCATTCGTTGGAACCGTAAGAGGATAAGCTATCACCTCAATTTGGAATTTCTGCATTCCCATATCTAGAACTCTAGTTATGACCGTTTGAAGTGGACCCTTGTTTTAGTTAGTTTCCAAACTTGTGTTTTGTGTGTAGTTGTGCTCCGAGCCGGGTTACCGGCCGCCTCCCTCCACACCGGCCTGGAACACGGCTGTATTTTTCTTATAAAATCTCTAAAACTCGTAATTCATATTAGTTCGCATGATTCGTTTATCGTATAATTTTACGTAGTGACTTATAATATTCATGTTTTGGATATATGATCTTTCTTTCGCTTGTATCACATGTTTTGTGACGGTTTTTGGTATGTCCCCCTTTGAGTCGGTTTTTACAAATGATACGGTTTGAGCACTATTTTGTCTTGTGCTTTGTACTCTAATTCCCTTGGCTACCTTCCCGTTCGTAAGGCTGGAATGTCGGAACGGAGAGGTATCCTACTGCTTAAATGCATGGGTAGTGGGCATACGACGACGTTGTTGGGAGTTGAACGCTATGCGTTGATCGACCCGGCCGTCAAATGTTGTGTACTTGCGAGTTGGTGTTATTTGCATGTAGCGTACCGCTTGTTATGAGGCTTGTGCTCTTTTCCGCCTCTTTCGTGAATTGCTCTACCGAATTTGGGGTACTCGGCGTCTATGATTGACCGAGTCTTGGATGCGAAACGGCATCGCTTGTCGAATCGGAACACGTTTATTCCGAGAGTATGGCCAGGTTTAGACTAGGAACCGTATTATTATCGTCGTCCTACCAGGAGGAAATTAGTCTACATATACGAAATGTCATCGTGTATGCGTTCAGGGAAATGCTTATCTCATGGATGCCTGTTAATCATACTTGCTATGTACACGGTGCTAGTGCGTTTCATTTACCGTGAGAGATGTCGTCTTTGTGTCGTCGTTCTTGAATGCGTGATTTCATGATTGATTATTCATGGTTATTGCATGATTGGGCAACGTCTATGTATTGGGTTGCTTGAATGGATGATAACGTGATGGATTTATTCATGGTAATCGCATGACTTGGCATGGTTTGTTTGTCGAGTCTCAATCTTATCAAACTTATACCGCTAACGGTGAGTTGCAAGCCCTAGTGAGCGTATTCGGTTGCCTAAGAGTGTCTTCCCCGAGTCTTTGTATAACATGATGGATTCGGACTTGAGTTCCATATGATCTTAATCATGATATATTTGGATTGCCTATCTATGCTATATCGTAACTCACCTGTATATCTATATATGCATGATTTTACTTTTGTATTTCCTTATATGTACGTTTAATGTGATATGGCTGGGAGAACCCGGAGTTACTCCCCACTGATTGTGGCGTTCATGTTTTTCATGAATGAACAGGTTGCCTGCATGGATGGCTTTCTGCTTATGCTATTTTGGGTTCGGGTGTGAGCTAGCGGGCGTTGTCCCTGGAAGTTTCACCTCTAGACGATTTTAGCTAGTTTTGCTAAACACTTGTTCTTTGCTAACTTTTTAAGAGACTCCGTCTCTTTGTTGTATTTCCGCATTTAGTTTGTAATATTATGGCACTCCTCGTATTTTCTATCTTGCATGTATAAAAGTTTTTAAAACCTTCATATTTCTGCATATATTTTACGTGCTTGTATGTTTTATATTTCCGCATTCGCGAGGGTTGTCACAGTTGGTAATTTCTCTTGAAATGTATTCTTCCTCATCTATGAATTCTCTCATCCTTATTGTATTATGCTTTCTTCTTTCTATCTAGGTGCTTCTTTCTCTTCCATCTTGTTTGCCTCTTGGAAATTTCTCTTGATAGTTCCTCCATCTTACCATTGGTATCCTTACCTTCCTCTTGTAATATTTTTGTGGAATTTTAGTGATTGTTAGAATAAATTTGTGATTTGAGGAAAATGGTGTAGATCTAAATTCACCCTATAATGATGATTGGTTGTAACTCTAAGGAAAGGTAGTAAGATAAGTTTGATGATTTTAATGCTTGATGCTTGCCATGACTAATGTGTAGATAGTTCATGGTATTTGATGGTGTAAGGTTGAATGAGTTGGCTAGGACTTCTTAACCCATTAGCGATTTAATCTTTTGAATTTAGGAGTTTGAATGATTCCTTGAGTTGTAAAATGCTTTTGAGACTAAGTGACATCTTGTGGATTCTAGTTTATGTGTTAGAGTATAGGCTTGGTGAAAAAGCATTTGGCTATAGTTCTTGGATTTAAAGATATGATCTTATCTTATGGTATCGGAGACTCGTTTGAAGTAATAAGGTTTCGTTGTAAGTTGAACCATATTACTTGAGGATTATAGATATGAGCGAGGTTCGATGATGTGATCTATGATGGAAATACCTTGGGATGTTAATGATGATGTTTGGCTTGATGTTGTACTTTGATAATAATGAACTCGTGGGCTATAGACTTGAAAATGACCGAGTATAAGAGAGTATTTGATAGTCCTTCAGTTAAAGAAACCTTTGAGGTTGTGTTGAATATTTGAGCTAAAGGAATGTTACTATGCTTGAGTTGCAATTCCACATTTGGGAATCCGTGTGATATGAAAGGATGGATGAATTGGGTTGTAGTCGATTTGTCGAATTTTGGCGTACCTTACTTTGATGATTGTGGTACGATGGTCCCTTGTAAGAGACCTTTGTTTGGGATGAGTTGCTTTACTATCACCCTAAGTGTGAAAGGAGAAATTTTGTGGATTAAACCTTAAACGTTTACTCGTGCCATTATCCCTTTCCATTTCCTTTCATGCAAGTTCCTACTAAGCCCGATTCCTAGGAAATTGTTTTCTCTTATCTTTTCCTTTGCTTGGCTATCTTCATAGCTATATCTATCCAACATCTAGCTTTTGGCTCCCTGCCTTTAGCGTTCCTCTAATTTTCGTCCGATCTTATCGCGTTCGTGTTTCCCTCAAATTCTCCTATCGTTTCCAATGTCATGGTGTCATTGTCTTTCCTTCGGTGAGATGATTGGGTTGTTAGCTAGCTTCGTGTTGATTTTGATCATGAATAGGATTGGGATTTATACCTTAGGATGAATCTGTTGGTGGTATTGTACTCTCTTTGTGGCTTCATTTATTGAGCTTGCTAGTGTAGTGCTATTTTGGGAATCAAGTTGAGCGAGATGATATTCGTTGTTGTGGAGTATTATATCGGTTGCTTGGGATATCATTTGGAAATTTGATGTCTCTAATTGGTGGATTCTAAAAGAGACTTTGCTTTAGTGTAATTGAGTTGGTACCCAAAGTTTGAGGAGTTTTGTCAACAATGAAAATCGATTCATTTTGAGTTTTAGATGAAATAGTTGATTTGAATGGTTGTCTGATTTCCAATTGATTGGTCATTTGTGGTTTGCAATTAGTAATTCTCTTTTATTCTTAAGGAATCATAGTTTGAGATTGAGAGATGTTCGTTGCAACTTTGGATAGTGAGTGCTCAGTTGTTATGGAATACAGAGATAGAATGGTGAACCCATTCATCTTGAGGATTAGTAACCACCGTAGTTTGCTAATGTGACTCTTTATATTTGAGGTTTCAGGCGTAGTAATGATCGAATTAAGAATATTATGGCGTATTAAAGAATCATTTTTAACCGATAATGGATTGTGGATTTTCCCTTGTCGGGAGACTTTGGATGAGGCTAGTTGAATCATAGATAATTATGTTTTGTTGCGTGGTTTGTGTTTTGACTTTCGAGGATGAGAAAGTTCATTGTAAATTTAGGATAATGAGTTTGAAGTAAAATGGATTAAAGGATTTCATGGAAAGTCTCTTTACCTTGTGGTTGTTAGTGATCATGTTTCCCTAGATAAATATTTTGTTGGTGGTTTCTAGTAAGAGTTTTGATGAAACTAAGAAGATTAGAGTATGTAATGAATCTTTCATGTGGATTGTTAGTTGTGGAGTCAACCGTGCCGATGGACCTTAGTAGATTCTAATTGGATTCGAATAATTGGGATTTGTTACTCGAAGTTTCGTGATTATGGAATATTTTTGTAGGATTTCTGATTATTGAAATTGATAAGTTGCAAATTGGGTAAATTGCATTCTCTTGAGGATTTGGTTTATTAGTAGAGTTAGTAATGTCGAATTCTTGTAGATCTTCCTGCCGACTTTATCTTGATCTTCATATCCCAAAGAGTTCGATTTGTTTCGTTTCTGCGTGTTTTGTATATATTTTGTTACCCTGAATTGTGTGTGAATTGTGCGAGTCGCTCTATGTACGTGTAATGTCCTGTTATTTTATTTTATCTTTGATGAAACTTTCAAATTTCCATATTATATTTCTAATTTAACGTTTTAAAGAAGTCTAAAGATGGTTTGTGTACCCTCTTTTTGGAGAAAACGGATTTCTTTTGCTTTTATATTTGGATTTTGCGTTTGGTTGGATGTTTGCACTTGTTATTGGAGACGTCTGATAACTAGTCCTGCACTTACTAACGTTGTTTTGAATTTCGATTTCACTAATTCGACATTGATTTGATTTTTGATAGCTAGAGTTCTCGTTCGCGACGGGCACTCTTGTGATTCGTAAATAAAGTTTCACACTTATGAAAATTTTCCTTAAACCATTTTCGAGATGAACCTCGTTTCATAAATGTTTCCCTTGTAAAAGCTTTCGTGTTAATTTTGAAAATCGATTCTTGTCCTTGATACTTTTATTTTCTACTCTCAAGTTTCGAGGACGAAACTTTTTAAAAGGTGGGGTGGTTGTAACACCCGGAAATGTACCCTATTTTTCTAGTAAAAATATTTTACGGATACTTTTCAGTGAAATTTAGTTTTAATCGTAAATTTAATTTTTCCGAGTCAAATTTAGAATTTCCGAGTTCGTATTTGGAATTTCCGCGAGATTCCATGAGAATCCTGTCTTAAGGCGAGTTTGACTTTTTATTGACTTTTCCTCATATATACTCATACTCCCTTAACCTATTTTCTCATTCACACAAACACAATAAAACTTACTTCCTCCTTAAGCAAACCAAACCATTGCCTCCATAATCTTTCCGATCTTTGAATCATCATATCTTCTTCGTTTCTTGTTGCAATTCACGTAAGTTCGTCTTATTCTTCCCCTCTTAGCTTCCTCTATCCGTATTGGTAATAAAATTACCGTCTTTCTCGCTTTTTAAATTATCCGTCTTTCTCAAGGTGGATGATATGCATCTTTTATTATCTAATATTATGTAGGTGGAGATTAGGAAAGCTTAGTAACCGTTTAAAGACGCGAAAAGGTAACGGTTGTGATTGAAGGGTTACTCGATATCATTTACGTGTTTTACATGCTTTATATGCTAGAAATCGTATTTAGAATACGATTAGAAGCTTAGGAATAATGGTATGATTAATGAATGTTGTTATATGATGAATGTTGATGATGTATATTGATTGTTGATGATTATTAGAAGTATATTTGAGAATTGAAATGAATTGGATAAGAAATGAAGGCTCACGGGTGAAGGGGTGCTCCCTGCCAGTCGACCGGCCGCCGGTCTGCCCACCGGCTGGGAACACATCAGTAACAATCTTGGAATTTTTGTATAGGGGTGCTCTGAGCCGGCCCACCGGCCGCCGGTCACTATGCCGGCCTGGAACACAATACCATGTTTTCTATGATTTTTGGTTTTTGCCTTGTAGCGTGAACCGGGGTACCGGCCGCCGGTCCAGTGACCGGCCAGGAACACGGCTGTATGTTTTTCATATAATTTCTAAAACTCGTAAATTATAATAGTTCGCATGATCCGTTTATCGTATAATTTTACGTAGTGACTTATAATATTCATGCTTTGAATATATGATATTTCATTCGCTTGTATCACATGTTTTGTGACGGTTTTTGCTATATCCCACTTTGAGTCGGTTTTACAAATGATACGGTTTGAGCACTATTTTGTCTTGTGCTCTGTACTCTCATTCCCTTGGCTACCTTCCCGTTCATAAGGCTGGAATGTCGGAACGGAGAGGTATCCTACTGCCTTAAATGCATGTGTTAGTGGGCATACGACGACGTTGTTGGGAGTTGAACGCTATGCGTTGATCGACCCGGCCGTCAAATGTTGTGTACTTGCGAGGTGGTGTTATTTGCATGTAGCGTACCGCTTGTTATGAGGCTTGAGCTCTTTTCCGCCTCTTTCGTGAATTGATCTACCGAATTTGGGGTACTCGGCGTTTTCTTTGTAAGACCGAGTCTTGATGCGAAATGTTTATCGCATGTCGAATCGGAAAATGGTTTATTCCGAGATCTGGCCAGATTTAGACTAGGACCGGATATTTAATCGTCGTGCTACCAGGAGGAAATTAGTCTACATATACGAAATGTAGCATCGTGTATGAGTTCAGGGAAATGTTTATCCCGTGGATGCCTGTTAATCATACTTGCCATGTACACGATGCTAGTGCGTTTCATTTACCGTGAGAGATGTCGTCCTTGTGTCGTCGTTCTTGAATGCGTGATTTCATGACTTATTATTCATGGTCATTGCATGATTGGGCATCGTCTATGTATGGGTATGTTTGTATGGATGATAATATGATGGATTTATTCATGGTCATTGCATGACTTGGCATGGTTTGTTTGTCGAGTCTCAATCTTATCAAACTTATACCGCTAACGGTGAGATGTAAGCCCTAGTGAGCGTATTCGGTTGCCTAAGAGTGTCTTCCCCGGAGTCTTTGTAAACATGATGGATTCGGACTTGTACCTTTATGCTCTTATCATTATATATGAATTGCCTATCTATTCTTATCGTATTCTCACATGTATATCTATATATGCATGCTTCTACTTTTGTATTTCCTTTTATGTACGTTTAATGTGATATGGCTGGGAGAACCCGGAGTTACTCCCCACTGACGGTGGCGTTCATGTTTTTCATGGATGAACAGGTTGCTTGATTGGATGGCTTTTTGCTTGTGGTATTTTGGGTTCGGGTGTGAGCTAGCGGGCGTTGTCCCTGGATGAAACACCTATAGACGTTTATTAGCTAGTTTGCTAATCACTTTGATATTGATAACATTTTGAGAGACTTTGTCTCTTTGTGGTATATTTTATTTTGTTTGTAATTATTTGACATTCCTCGTATTTCTATCTTGCATGTAGAAAAGTTTTTAAAACTTCGTATTTTCCGCTATATAAATCACATGCTTGTTATGTTTTATTTCCGCATTCGCGAGGGTTGTCACATCCAGTGAATTAGGGCTTTCATCCTTTCAATCGATCTTATTCTTTTATTGTAAGTTATTCATATACTCTTATTATTAATTATCTTTTAGAGTCTTCGGTTGTCTAGTATGAGTCGTGCATCATTATTACTAATTAGGGTTAGAATGATTAGATTATTTCAGCAATTTTCAGATTCAGTACGTAGGTCGTATTGTTCAATTTTTTTCGCTTTTATAAATACTTCTTACTCAAATAAAAAGCAACAAATTTTTTATTTCACGTCTAGTTTCTGCCTGTAAAATTTCGTAGCCAAATCCCTTGTAGTTTGTCCTGTGTTATTTATTTATGAACAGTTATCCAGAATAATGTGAATTTGTTAATGTCACTAGAAAAGCTTATAAAATCTAAGTTATATGTCGAATATATGATTGGTCTTTTTCACACATTATTCTTGAAGAGTGTATATGATAATATGCGTTGGGGAAGTTCTCAAAAATAATGTTTTAACCTTGTTTTATGAATCGTTACATTTTATCCAACGCGTTTTGTCAGCTGTGATAAATCGGTATTTTGAGTCATGATAGGTTGGTAATTTGGAAATACGTCTTCTAATAAGAGTTGTACATAAGAGCCTTAGAGTTCTAATTTAGGCGGCCTTGCATCTATTGGAGTTTCCTGGAATTAGTTATGCATTATATACTCAGGGTGTTCTATGCTGAAAAGTAAGGGACAATCGAGTTTTGTTCTTAAGTTGAGATTACGATATAGGTCATGATGAGTCTAGTTGATGGGCATGAATAGCTGATTGGATATGTAGTCATTATACATAATTATGTTATGTAGGTGATGGTTCTGTGAAGGATCGAAATGGGAATACTTGTGATCGTATTATTGCTAAAGGTAGGGTTTCTCAACCCAGTACTTTTATATGTTGCTTAATGTGATATAGTTGATGATTGTTATTGATGATATTGTTGGTGATGATTTTTGTTGATGATATTGTAACCTTGATTATTGATGTTGATTCTGGTGATGGTGGTTATGATCGTGATTGTGATGATTATTGGTTCAATTTTGGTGGTCCGGTCGAGAGACGGTTCTACACCCTGAGTTTGCCTCTCGTGGCTCCTCCGCTACGAGTGGGATGTGCACATGAATGTTGCGGGAAATTTCGTTGCTATGAGAGGAGCTTTTGATGTCTAGTACTGCGGTGTGGTATCGGTTCGGTGTTACAATGTCCTTCTACGATGACGCAGTTCAAGAATCATTAGCTTCTGCCGCATGTAAGCCCACCTATGCTCAGCAGACAACCAAGAGGAGTACAATGTCGGAGGTGATATAGTTAGTCTTTTCCTACTTAAACGAGAAGAAGAAGAAGAAGAAGAAGAAGAAGAAGAAGAAGAAGAAGAAGAAGAAGAAGAAGAAGAAGAAGAAGAAGAAGAAAGACCGAACACCAGCCGAAAACTAAGGATCCAGTTGAAATGAATCATCAACCCATGTCATCGATGCACACCCCCATGTGCGATCACAGACGTCGTGGGGATCCGTTAGAGGCATCATTCTCACCCTAGGATTTCAACCGAATCGAATGAAGACATAGATGGAGTCGTCACCAAATTTTGTGGGAACTTGGAACCGTTCAAGTCAACTTTACACCTTAGATCTAAAGCATATATAGTGCAAATTGACTACGAGTGATTAAAGTTGATAGACTTATCTCCCTAAATCACTCGAATTGAATGACTGTCGCTACCCATGGATTCGGCCATCCGAAAACCATATATTTTGAGTAAGAGGTGAAGGTACGTGTTGGGAAGTCCTTTGCATTCAGACACCCAACCACGCCCGTTTCATAACGGTCTCTACTAAGTTAAGTGCTAAATGTCAAACGAGGTCGTTACTACTCGATTGAAATGTAATGCAACGATTCGTTTTACAAAATAAACCCTAAGAATGTGAGGTTGATTTCTACGTGGTTTAAAGCATTAATGCTACTTCGTCGAAGTGGTTTAGCATTTGAGTTACCTGATTGCAACATACAAATGAAACAAACAAGGCTTGGAGTAGAGAGAGCCGTTTGGGGAGCTATTCTATTACAACCCAGGCATCTCGCCACAAAATTACTCGATTTGGAATAAAAGATATATAACTTGATCTATATACATTACTAAGACACAAATCGTTGTCCAAGAATCGTTCTTAGAATGCAATGGATAACAATTGACATGAAAAGAGAAGAGGGCGAGATGGGAGGAGCCACGACTATACAGACTCGGTCGTGTGCCTCTTCCTTAATTTGCGTGCCCATCCTTATTTTTATTGATTAGACAACGCTATATTGCCTAATGAGACTGTAACACCCCGTGTTTTCTAATAATTTTATTTGGAAATTTATTTATTAAAATAATTATTTTGCGAATTTAATTATTTAATGCGTATTTAACGCTTGCGATCTCTATTTTGTTATTTTCCGTTTTTACCTAAATTGGATATGTTAAAATGTCCGCGCACGATTTTATTATTTTAATTTAATAGCTACTTCTCCTATAAAAACTCTTTGAGCGTTTTAATTATTCTAAACCTAATTTGTCATTGGATTATCCATCTTGTGAGCTAATGGGCCAAAAGCCCACTTCAATTCTCTTATAAATATAAAAGAAACCCTAGGCTAGCAACTAGGTTGCTCAATATTTCCTTGTTGCGCATCATCCAGCCGTGAGCTCCCCTTCTTCCTCTCTTTTCATTCTTCTCCCTTTAATTCGATTGTCATGCAACTTTCTTTATCCAAATCAAATATAAATTATATATTTACAATCCTGGCTCTTATCTCTACAATATATTCTATTCATATTATTTTTAAGGGACTTGATTATATGGGGTTTAGACCTACCTTTAGGGTTTATATATTTAATGGGTAAATATGAAGAAGAAGATGTCTTTCTTTTGGGGTGTTTTTGGAGGAGGATTTATGTAGGACAATATTAATGGCGTTTTATGAATATGAAGATTGGTTTTGCGGTCTTTATTGCGTAATAAAGGTAACTAGGTTTTCTTCTTTAATTATGTTTATAGGAAGTAAGCATGATTTACATGATATAATGGTGTATGTATGATTTAATTGTATTGTGTATAATATTACATGCATTTAATTGTATTTATTATATGTTCCTTTGTATAATATTATTTGTGTCATCTAGGGTTGCGCGATACAACCCTAGTGGCGTTCGTGTGGTGCCGTGTGCAACGGCCTAGGCGCACCAACGGTGGCGGCCTAGGGTTTTGGTTGGCCGTGGCCTCTCTTGAGAGGGAGGCTAGGGTTTGGTGATTTATCACCTAGGGTTTTGGTTGTTGAGAAACTAGGGTTTCGGTTTACATCGTTAAGGTTATAGCATATTAACTATAACTTTGCATGTAAGCTACCCTAGTTATACCTATTTGAGTTATAAGTTTGAAAGTGACGTTATGGTGCGGTGTACTATAACAAGACTCGTTGTGGTGACATGGCGGTTTGTACCGTGGATTCGACCCCTCGGTGAATTTGTTATAGAGGACTAACCCGTGATGGAAGAGAGTTATAGTTGATGATACTATAACCTCGCACGTATAAAGTTATAGCTTGAAGTGCTATAACTTCACTAAAGTTGTGTGAAAGTTATAGCTGAAGGTACTATAACTTTGATGAAGTTAAGTGAAGGTTATAGTTGATGATACTATAACTTGACAAGCTTAACCAAAGTTATAGGTGGTATACTATAACTCTGCTGGAGTTAAGCGAGGGTTATGGTTGATGATACTATAACCTGACAAGCTTAACCAAAGTTATAGGTGGTGTACTATAACTCTGCTGGAGTTAAGTGAAGGTTATGGTTGATGATACTATAACCTGACAAGCTTAACCAAAGTTATAGCTGAAGTTACTATAACTTCACTAAAGTTGAGTGAAGGTTATAGCTGAAGTTACTATAACTTCACTAAGGTTAAGTGAAGGCTATAGTTGGTGGTATTATAACATTGGATGTTATATGCTTTTGTGTCTGGTGTTATGGTAACTCGAACTATAACACGACCTTTGAGGTGTAATGTTATAGGTTAAGATACCATAACCTTGGTCATTTGTGCTTGGTTATGTGTGGTGTTATGGTTAGTTGGACTATAACGCTATGTATGCATATCGTATTGGTTATTCTTATTCTTATATTGTGGGACAGTCGGTTATACTATTCCTTGGTTGAGTCGTGACTTTGTTCACGCGTTGTTGGGCAGTCAGTAGTACTGTTCCTGAGTTGTGTCATGACGTTGTTCACGTATTGGTTTGTGCAGTCAGTTATACTGTGCATTTGTTCGTTGCTGGTTGAATAGATGACGATAGTATCATTTATATACTATCGGAATGAACTAACGCTACCCTTCGGGGATTGGGTTTTATGGTCTATGTTCAGGGGGGTATCAGAGGCAGTTCGTTATACGCTCTGGTCCCCGAGTGTCATTCGATGTACAGTTAATGCATCGAGGGTCTGGCCAGGTCTTAGACATATGGGCAGTGGTTATACGCCATACATAGTACCGTGGAGGCAGTGCGTTATACACTCCATTAGCTAGAGGCAGTGCGTTATACGCTCTAGCAGTTAGAGGCAGTGCGTTATACGCTCTAACGGGCGTTCGCTCCATTCGCTATGCTTATTGTTAGCTTTGTGCCTTCAGTTTGTGTGTGGGTCGTATTACACCTGTTTGGTATGTTGTGCTCATCTAGAGTTGAGTCGTCATGTCAGTTGTGTCAAAGTTCGAAGTTTGTCTTGGTTACTGCAATTGATTGCTTGTAGTATTTCTCATGTTACAATTGATCTACTTATTCTATTATGGATTGTTGTTATGCTTAGCCTGTTGTAAACATGACTGGGAGAGCACCTAGTTACTCCCGACTGATTGTCGACCCCCCATTCTCAGGTTGATTTGGTTGCTGCTTGTCTGGATGTTGGGCTGGAGAGACTTGTGGCAAGAAGAATAATTTATTTAGGAATTTATTTAAGTTAAGTATTATTAATAATGTATTAGTTTAGTTTTGGATTTGAGTATCGATTCGGATTGGTCAGGTGTTTCCGCCACCTTGACCCTATTCGTCTTTGTACTCTGATGGATTATTTAATTATTAAGGTATTTCTTTTGTTTTGAAAATCCGGGTTGTTACAGTTGGTATCAGAGCGAACACGCTCCCAACTCTCGCTTAGTAAAAGACTAAATTAAATTGGCTTAGTTAAATTGAGTGAGAGTAAATGGGTAGAAACCAATAAGGACCTTTTATGTACTTTGATGTGTGATTTTATATCTACTTGTATATGTAACTGTATGATTAAGAAATATGTAGAGTGTGTGTTAACATGTTATGGTTATGTTCCACTCACTTTCGTATTTGGTCTTATTTATATATTTGATTAATTTGTTATATAGTAGTATGAGATAAGACTAAGATATAGTCCTTTTCTTAAGAGTTATGTCATAGAGTTAGTTCATTTGAGCCACTTGTTTGAGGATCCGTAGTCAGCTTGTTAAGGTTGGAGATACTGTATTGGAAGTGCTTATCATGATCGTGATTCTTAAGGGAAATTTGAGGTTTTATCTTATCCCTTATTTGATAGTTTAACTTAGGAGTTTATCATGGTTAATGATGTGAAGGATATAAGTTATTATTGATGTTCAAGGTGCATAGTATGGTTGTATCGAATTGTGGAATGAACCTTAAAATTTGGGTATTGCCATATCATGTCGTGGATTTACAATCTTTGAGGAACTAGATTCTTGTGATTTATAGTGAACTCGTTTGAGGTTTGAGTTGGTAAGGAAAGTCTTGGAGTTCGTTTAAGGTGTTTGTTAAAGGTAATCCTTTAGTTGGGAGTCCTATTCCCTTCACCTTGTTCGATGGAGGTAGGTTGGTGATGATGGAGTATTATGGAATGTCTACCGTTAATTTTGAGGATCTAGTTAGTGATTATATAAGCATTTTATGTGAAAGTCAACCATTTCGTATTCATTTTGGACTTCATTGAATATTTTATTTGAGGTATTATTTTGAGCAATTTATATTGGATTGTAGGAGTATGTTTAATCGTATGTTGGTAGTCAATGATCTTATGGATATTGTTGTGGGACTTCATAGTTAAAGTTTAGGTGATTTGCCTAGAGGAGTTATAAGGTTTTGAGCAATTAAGCGATGCAATAGAATTATAGAACTTTTCCCATATGAAGTTGCGCAGTTAAGGAGTTACTTTTTGCCTTTTCTATTCACCAATTTGTTTATCTTCTTTTATTATAGAACTGATTTGGTGTTGGGTTATTATTTGTGAGTCTTCATTAGTTAATGATGTTTTATTTGGTAATAGAAGGTAAATATTTATTATGGTAATAATGATTGGAATTTGGGATTATATATGAGTTCATTTGAATTATTTGAATTGGGAATTTGCCTGAATTGCATGAGTATGGTCAATGCAAATCAAGGATTTGGGGCTAGTTTTTGGGAATGCTTATTTGGAGTACTCGGGAGTATGAGGGATAGGTTAATGTTTCTCTAGTTAAGTGATGAGTTGTGCAAGTTATATGGATGAGAGATTCGAGTAGTAGAATGAAGTAAGTGTCCCCTCGGGTGGTTAGCTCGTAATTCGAAAGGCTTAGGAAATTGAGTTTTGAGATTAATATTGTTGGAGAAGCATGGTGATTATACTAGTGAATTAATAATGGAATAGATAAATAATGATTTGAGGAATATGAGTAAGATGTAAGTGTTATAATTGGTACGCGAATTGATGGACTTAGATATGTTTAAACTGAAATGTGAGATAAATTTATTATTTGGAATTTCCGCGTATTAGTTGTCGAGGATAATGGTATAATGAGATTATCTTGGAGTATATAGAAGTAATTTGAGGATTTTAGTGTTATACTCGTTTGGAGAATCATTTGAGGAATCAAAGGCTTGTTACCAAAGGATTTGTCTGATGACCTTGGCTTTAAAGAATTCTTAGGTGGTGATAAGCAAAATGTTTTAATGGTTTATTAGCGCTCTTATGTGATGTAATGAGGAATAATATTGAATTTATGAGGACATTGAAAGTCCATAGACCTTAATTAGACTCCTCTAATTAGTTGCTAAATTACTTATTAATTTAGTATTTAATGATCTATGTAACATGCATGCAAATATAAAGACATTTATATAAGAGAAGAAATTTCCTCACATTGATGTGGAAAATATAAGGGCACAACAAGAACTCCTTCTTGTTGTTCTTGAGCTAATAATATGGATGGCCACAAATAATCTCCAAGGTAGAAGATCTCCTCTAAGTTGCACCAAGATTAACCCAAATAATCTACTCTTATTATTAACTAGATAATAAGATAGATATTATTCTACTAATATTATGACTATATTACTACACTAGTAATACTTAGTAAATATTAGTGTTTGAGAGTTTTAGTAAGAAGATGAGGTTTTTTGAGAGAAGTAAGAAAACAAGCACAAAATGAAGTAGTAATAAAATGAACACATATGCTCATTTTATAGGCCTTGAGGCCGGACCACATTGTCCACAAATGGACTATTATTTTGTTTAATTTGTTCACATGCATTAGAGTGGAGTGTTGTAGAACAAGTGATGATTATTTCTACTTGTTATGACACTTTCATTTAGTAACTAAAGAGTATAAACAAGAGCAACAATCATCACCATTGTAACTACACTCTAACCGGCCACATTGGCCTAGTTAGGTCCATTTTGATTTTTGATATTTGTCTCACAAATACTTATTGATCATATGGTTAATTATTTTGTATAATTAAGTGTTAATTTGATCATATAACAATTATATGACTCAATTAAATAAATAATATGTACTTAACAATTTAAGTAATATTTTACCATTATATCAATATATAATGGGTCCCACAATGCTTAGTTAATTTATTTTACAACTCTTTGTAAATATAATTAACTAATTACCTCTATCTCAAAAACCAACTCATTTAATAATTAACGATTATTACTAAGTTCAATCTTATTGTAATCGTATTAAAAAAATATCATTTATTAGTCATTATCCGCTACGGCTATTGAAAATAAGTTAATATCGAATTTGAGTTCTTAACTCAATTTCTAACAATTAACTCTCGTACATATCGAATATATGTAATGTACTAATTAACTGTATCGTATACAAATAATTAGTTACTATTTGGATTTCATCCTTTAGGTGTGACCGAAAAGGGATCAGTTGATCACCGCCGTCAAACGACAATAACGTCAAACTCTAGTTAGCCAACCGTTATTGATTTAAGTTAATCAACTGACTAATCATATATATAGTCAATAATTATCCCAATTATATTCCATAATAAGATTTATTATGTGGCGCACTATTGTGGAGGACACCTACTCCAACAATCTCCCACTTGTCTGACACAAGTGTGCGTCACCGATTCTCTTGTCTCTTTATCACATATCCCACTCAACGCAAGGTGTCTTCCAGGTCGCACTTGCGATTGACAATATCTAGAGTGGTTTTCTCGATAGGGAGAGTAACTGTCTGACCGGAAAATCTACCATAGATCTCTTTCCGAGCGTGGCCACGCATTTACAGTAACTACTCCTCGAGTGGCCTAAAGATGTTTTTACCCAACGTGGGTGGACAATTCCTTTTGATCCATCTACTCTGTATGATGCAGATCACCATGATCCAGAAGAAGTC
>JAIUZE010008205.1:0-34100 GCA_022085475.1 Heliosperma pusillum | reverse complement strand
GCGCATAGCTCACAGTGTCACCCTCCATAAGTCAATACCTCCCAAGCCTTATCCCTCTGATCCGTAGGTACTTAAGGATATTCTTAACAGCCATCCAGTGTGCTTCACCTGGATTGCCTTGGTATCGACTAGTCATACTCAATGCATATGCCACGTCTGGACGTGTGCATATCATGGCATACATGATCGATCCTATAGCAGAAGCATAAGGAACCCGACTCATGCGCTCGACCTCTTCCGATGTCTTATGTGCCTGAGCTTTGCTCAGCTGCATCCCAGAAACCATAGGAAGGTTCCCCTTCTTGGAGTTGGTCATGCTGAATCTCTCAAGAATCTTATCTATATAAGACTCCTGACTTAGGGATAACATCCGTCGTGATCTATCTCTGTAGATACGGATCCCCCAAATTCTTTGTGCCTCGCCCAGATCTTTCATCTGGAAATGGTTCTTTAACCAAACTTTCACCGAAGTTAAGAGAGGTATGTCATTCCCAATCAAGAGTATGTCATCAACATACAATATCAGGAAGACTATCTTGCTCCCACTCGATTTGATATATAGACATGGTTCCTCGACCGATTGAGTGAAGCCATTCTCTTTTATCACTTGGTCGAAACGATGATTCCAACTCCGAGAAGCCTGCTTAAGTCCATAGATGGAACGCTTAAGCTTGCATACTTTCTTAGGATTTTTAGGATCAATGAAACCTTCGGGTTGTACCATGTACAACTCCTCCTCCAAATAACCGTTTAAGAAGGCGGTTTTCACATCCATTTGCCAAATTTCATAGTCATGAAAAGCGGCAATCGCTAAGATTATCCGAATGGAACGCAGCATGACTACGGGTGCAAAAATCTCATCATAGTGCAAACCGTGCACTTGAGTGAAACCCTCTGCCACTAGTCGTGCCTTGTATGTATCTGGTTGTCCTTCTACAGAATGCTTTATCTTATAAAGCCATTTGCACTGAAGAGGCCGAGCCTTATCAGGTAAGTCAACCAGATCCCATACGTTATTCTCGTACATAGAGTCCATCTCGGATTGCATGGCTTCAAGCCATAGCTTTGAGTCGGAACAGGTCATGACACCTTTATAGGTAACGGGTTCGTTTCTCTCTAGGAGTAAAACGTCATCTCTCTCATTCCCTTCGACCATACCAATGTATCTGTCTGGAGGAATAGAGTCTCTACCCGACCTTCTAGGTTCCAAAGGAATATTAACCGCAGCCGACGATGGAGGAACAGTTTCCTCCATTGATTTCTCGGTTGTTGGTTCTTGAATCTCCGACAGATCGAAAGTTCTATTACTCGTCCTATTCTCGAGAAACTCTTTCTCTAAGAACGTCGCACTAGCCGCAACAAAAACTCGATGTTCGGTAGGCGAGTAAAAGTAATGACCAAAACATCCCTTTTGGATAACCAATAAAGTATGTCTTGACCGATCGTGGGCCGAGCTTATCGTCAGTTCTCCACTTGACATAAGCCTCGCAGCCCCAAACCCGAATAAAGGACAAGTTAGGGACCGTTCCCTTCCATAATTCATATGGAGTCTTGTCTACAGCTTTAGACGGACTTCGGTTAAGTATTAAAGCAGCTGACAAAAGAGCATAACCCCACAATGAGTCAGGTACAACCGTGTGACTCATCATGGATCGAACCATATCAAGTAATTTTCGATTTCTCCGTTCGGACACACCATTCAATTGTGGTGTTCCAGGTGGAGTTAACTGTAGTACTACACCACAGTCTTTAAGGTGTCGATCAAACTCCTTCGAAAGATATTCGCCACCACGATCCGAACGTAGTGCTTTAATCTTTCTATCCAGCTGGTTTTCAACCTTATTCTGAAATTCCTTGAACTTGTCAAAGGACTCACTTTTATGCTTCATTAAGTAGACATAACCATACTACTCAAATCGTCCGTGAAAGTGATAAAATATCTATAGCCATCTCTAGCGTTGATTGACATAGGTCCACACACATCAGTATGTATGAGTCCTAATAGGTCAGCAGCGCGCATTCCAACACCTTTGAAGGAAATTCGAGTCATTTTGCCTATGAGACATGATTCACACGTGCCAAAAGATTCATAGTCAAATGGGGAGATAGTCCCATTATCAATGACCTTCTTCACGCGTTTTTCATTTATGTGTCTCATACGGCAATGCCATAAATAGGTTTGATCTTTGTCACCAACCTTTGCTTTCTTACTACTCACAGATGAGAACCACAATCAGTATCTAGTACCCTAGTTCCGAAACTTGCATGGTTGATCTCAATCATATGAATAAAAGAAGAAGACATACCAACAGGAGAGACGCGGCCTGCTTTATGTCCTCACGGTACACGAGGCAGTTCCTCCTCCAATGCCCAAACTTGTGGCAATGGTGGCACTCCACGTTACCTTCATCGCTCTTTGTCTTGCCTTGTGAGCTACCGCTAGACTCACCAGGCCCACTCTTGCCCTGCCCTGGCTTTTTGAATTTCGGCTTCCCTACGGCTAGGTTGGCCTTAGCCTTGCCCATACCTTTGCCCTTGTTGCCAATCATGAGAACGTCCTGTTTCAGACTCCCACTCAATTTCAGATCACTCTCTGTCTGTACAGGGAGTGAGTGGAGCTGAATGACGAACGCGATCTATGACGATCTTCTCATCGATTTTGCAACCAAGTGCCTCCAGTTTCTCGACATTCTCAATCATGTCAAGAATGTGTGGGCTAACAGCTTGCCCCTTCTGGAGTTTTGCTTCAAAGAAGCGACAGGTATGCTCATAGCTAACGATCCTCGGAGCTTTCGAGAACTCGTTAGAGAGCGTGGTGAAAATCTTATTCGCACCATGGGCAATGAATCGCCTTTGCAAATTTGATTCCATTGAAAAGATGAGTACGTTCTTTATCGCACCCGCCTCCATCATGAAATCACTATAAGAAAGTGATTCATTAGCTCTTGCATTGGGGCCTGGGTTGGGCGGTAGTGGCTCAGTCAAGTACTTGAGCTTACCGTCAGCAATGGCAGCATTCCGTAATGCCGCCTCCCATTCCGCAAAGTTGGACCCGTTATTCTTCAGTCGCGTTGACTGATTCATAGTGTCCATGAACATCTTAAGCCAGGACGCACGTCCGAGCGTGGCACTTGGCATTGGGGCATCAGTATGGCCAGCCATTTGTTATTAGCAGTTTATATCTGAATATATTTGACTGTGGAAAAAGAAAATAAATATGATAAGTTTCATCGTTTTAAATTTGAGTCTAATGAAAAACTGTTTAATTCGATGACTCGTGCATTTATACAATTGACCTCCCTCAAGAATTATATAAATGATCCCAAGACTCAATTTCTGTAAATTGATAAGCCAACCTCTTGGCTAAGTCTACTTTTAGAATTCCTGGTCGATAAATTTCTGTAAATTCTATCTTTAGTCCATCATAATTACGAGATATTACTCGTACTATAATGTTGAGATAAAAATAGGTCAACACTCACTACTTACCCAACATAGAAGGGGTCATATTATGACTTCCGACGAAGAAGGGGTTCATAGTAGTTTTCCCTATAAAGACTAGTCTCAATTTTAATTTATAGGGGAAGGTCCCATCATCTTAACTTAAATTCATTTTAAGTGAACGAATGTCTAGCACCTCGAGAATGATTTAACTAAGGTGATGGCCCTAAAAGCGAGTGACATCTGTATGTCCATGATTAAATATTCAACCTATATGAATCATTTTACATGCATTTTTAGGTGGTTTGGTTTAGGCGGAATATGATGCAATTTATTCTAGCATGTGAATAAGCAACTGGAAAAAAATAAAAAAACGCAAAATAAAGCATCTAGTGTGGCCTAACTACCAAAATGAACAAAATACAAGTTGGAATCCTTCTTGGACCCGAGTCTTGATGTTCCATCTTGGTCCATGTAGCGGGAGTGAGCTATCCGATCTCCGTCTCGAATCTTCTCAAAATACATTTAAAATTACAGATGTAAACCTATTTACATTCTAATTAAAAATAGTAATGAAAATTAAAATTACAAAGCGGAGATACGAGATCTCATAATACATCCAAGACTATGTTTCCTTCATTACGAAAACATAATCTACTAAGGCCACACTAGTAAATTACAACCGATTGTACAAAATTGCGTAAAATAAACCATTCAAGCGTCATTCAACATAATAAAAGCATCAACTAAAAATTAATCAAACAATGCAAAATTAAATTGATTAATTATCCAACCCACCATTCTAATCACGTGATAATTCCGTAATTAATCACGAGATATCATTCAAATCCAATGAAAATTCATAATTAATATGAATTACAACGATATTATTTTAAACCGCTTTAAAATAATATGGTATCAATGTGAACCGCTTCACAAAAAAAAAAATTCCCGGTACGGATACTGTTCACCGTCAGGAAAAACGAAAAAAAAAAATTTTTTATTTTTTTTTATTTTTAAATAGCTGTCACGGTTTTTTAGAAAAACCGGAAAAAACACAAAAAAACGAAAAACAGCACTGCAGGCCGAGAAAAAGACGAAAAAAAAAATTTTTTTTTTTTTTTTTATTATGTACAGCAGCCGAAACAGTGGCAAAAAAAAAATGAACGGATGAAAAATCGATTTTGCTTATATTAACTAGATCGGTACAAACTAGCAATATCTAATCATTATTAAACATTGATACCGAAAATATGAAGCACAAATTGATGTTCATCAACAATCAAACCAAATCCATTCACGTTTTAATTCAATCAGTATTGAATCCAAAACATCTACAAATTCTCATATTATCATCTTAACCTATTAAAATAATAATACAATAATCGAATGGAACAACAACAAAAAAAATCACACGGCCAAAATAAATTTGCACCGAAAAAAATTTTTTATAAAAATTTATGCACTTCAAATTTTTTTTTTATGAAAATCATATAAAAAATTTCATAGCCCTAACGCTCTGATACCACTTGTGGGATTTGTATCCGTATACAACCCTTTAAATCGATAGGATTATAATGAAATTTAACTTATATGATTAATAGTCATAAACAAAATTGCATAAGACGAAGGGATTAAGAAATAACCTTTAGTCCTTGCGATAAAGGCCTAAGAACAAATACCAAAATAGGTATTCTCCTAATCAAAACACCCTAGATGGAACAAGATATGCCTTGAGATTGCTAGAACTCTTGAGAAACCGTTTTATCTCTTTTTGTGAATTATGTGATGGTGGAGGCTCAACTTGTGATTAGAGTTGATAAAAAAAACCTATAAAATAGGGAAACCAATTCCTTTATATAGTCCCCTATCACAAGGTATCCTAGTGTAATTAGGAAAGGTATTTTCTTTCCTAAAAACCCTCCATATGGCCGAAATTTTAGAGTATTATAATACTTTATTTTCGGTTCATATTTAGCTATTAATATATTGCAATTAATATCCGTATATTATTAATTATAAATATCCGTATATTTACATTTTTACTAATTCAACATATCAGTTTATATTTAATTTAGCTTGCAATATACATGACAATTAAATATAACCTTTTATATTTAATCGCGAATTACTGTTAATTCGGCTAAACAACATTATTTAATCTGTATTAAATAATTTTTTATCATCACATTGACTAACCGTTTAGTCAAAACACTGACTAACCTTTTAGTCATATTATAAGGCATCAATATAATTATTTTCTCAAATAATCATATCTCTCGAACACATCCAATAGGTGTGACTTTTAGGGACCAGTTGATTACCGCCATCAGTATGACAATAACGTCAAACTTATCTAGCAAGCCAACCGTTATTGATAAACGTTAATCAACTGATTATTATACGAAGTATACCCTGTGAACCTACAGAGATTTATTTATGTTATTGCACTAACTGTGGAGGACACTGGCTCCAACAGTAGGATACCTCTCTGTTCCGACATTCCAGCCTTACGAACGGGAAGGTAGCCAAGGGAATGAGAGTACAAAGCACAAGACAAAACCGTGCTCAAACCGTATTATTGGTAAAACCGACTCAAAGTGGGACATATCGAAAAACCGTCACGAAACATGTGATACAAGCGAATAAGATATCATATATCCAAAACACGAATATTATAAGTCACTACGTAAAATTATACGATAAACGGATCATGCGAACTATTATAAATTACGAGTTTTAGAAGTTAAAGGAAAACACTACAGCCGTGTTCCAGGCCGGGCAAGGGACCGGTGGCCGGTGGGCCGGCTTAGAACACAGGGCAAAAACCAAAAATCACCAAAAACAGAGAAATGAGGTCTGGGCCGGTCGGTGGACCGGCGGCCGGTCGACCGGCACAGAGCACCATACCAAAAATCCAAATCTCCTTACTGATGTGTTCCAGGCCGGTGGATGGACCGGTGGCCGGTAGGCAGGCCTGGAGCACCTCATCATGCAAAAAACCCAAGTTTCCAAAGATGTTACTGGAGTGTTCCCAGCCGGTTGGCAGACCGGCAGCCGGTCGACCGGCCAGGAACACCAGTTCATCCGTGAGCTTCCTTTACTTATTCAATCCATTTCAATTCTCATAAATCAATTCTAATAATCATCAACAATCAAAATACATCATCCATAATCATCATATAACAACATTCATTAATCATAGCATGGTTCCTAATCTTCCTAATCGTATTCTAATACGATTTCTAGCATATAAACATGTAAAACACGTAAATGATATCGAGTAACCCTTCACCGTTACCTTTAAGCGTCTCTACTAATCGTCAAGCTCCTCTTCTATAAGGAAATAGTCTTTGTCGGGATCTTGGAGGTCACCACCTACAAATAGATCGTAAAAAGATGAATAAAGTTCATCTTGAGAAAGACGGAAAGCTTGAAAAGCGAGAAAGACGATACTTTTAATATCAATACGGATAGAGGAAGGTTAGGGAAGAAGAATAAGACGAACTTACGTAAATTCTATCAAAGAACGAAGAAGCTACGCGAATTCTAAGATCGATATCAAAGAGGGAAAGTTCTTGAGATTTCTTAAGGAGGAAGATATTTGTGTTTGTGTTTGAATGAAAATTAGGTTAAGGAGTAGTGTGAGTTGTGTAGGAGAAAAGTCAACGGAAGTCAAAGACGGTTCCAAAGTCAAGGAAAGTCAAACTCGACTCAAAAGTCAAGAAAAGTCAAACTCGCCTTAAGACGGGATTTTCATGGAATCTCTCGGAAATTCCAAATACGAACTCGGAAATTCTAAATTCGACTCGAAACATAAAAATCTTAATTAAAACTTAAAATTACTGAAAATATTTCGTAAAATATTTCTACTAGAAAAATAGGGTACATTTCCGGGTGTTACAATTTGTTAGTCCTTCAGTTAAAGAAACCTTTGAGGTTGTGTTGAATATTTGAGCTAAAGGAATGTTACTATGCTTGAGTTGCAATTCCGCATTTGGGAATCCATGTGATATGAAAGGATGGATGAATTGGGTTGTAGTCAATTCGTCGAATTCAGGTGTACCTTACTTTGATTATTGTACGTGGCGATGGTCCCTTGTAAGAGACCTTTGTAGAGGAATAATTAAGATGTTTTAGTATCGCCCTGAGTTTGAAAGAGAAATTTTATGGATTAAACCTTAAACCTTTACTCGTGCCATCACCCCTTTTCATTTCCATTCTTGAATGTTTTCGTCAAGATTGATCTTTAAGAAATCGCAAGCTCGTATCTTCTTTCTTACTCAGATATCTTCATAACTCTACTATCTGCTTTATCTCTTTCTTGACCTCGTCATTTTCAGCGTTCCTCTCTTGTAATCTCGTGCCTTATTTATTCTCGTGTTCTCCTTGAGATTCCTTATCGTTTTCTATCCCGTTTTCCTTTTTCGCCTTCGTCTTTTAATTCCATCTTATCGTAGTCTTTTGATGATGCCTCATAGCGTTCCTTGTATCATGTTCATTTATCCCTACTCTCTTGTGAAGTAGTCTTCTGATTAGCTAACGTAAGGGTTAGTAGGTGTGTTTTGAATGAGTTTCAAATATGGTACCTACCCGTCCTATTGAGCTAGTTTCATGTTTAGAGGATTATAAGGAATTGAGGATAAACTTAGGATGAAACTCTCCTAGTGGTTTTAGACTATGAAAGCTTGATGTTGCAATATCATTTTGGGGATCGAAATAAGCATAATGATAGTTGGTTGTTGTGGCAAAGAATTTTAGTGATTTCTTTAAATATTACTTGGGAAATTGTTGTCTTTAAATGTTGGACCCTAATGGGAATAATTACCTTGTGGAATTTGGATTGGATGACCAAACTTGAGGAATTTAGTCATAAGCGAAAACCGATGTATTAAGAGTTTGAAGGAGCTAAATAAATTGATTTACGGTCGCATTGCCCTATGATTGGCAAAAGTTAAGTGAAATGAGATTGTGTGACTAATCTCTTTTGAGGTTTGTGATTTAACTTTTGAAGATGAGAAGGTTTATTGTTAATAATTTAGGGTAATGAGTTTTGGAATAAATTGGATCAAAGGATTTCATGGCAAGTCTCTTTTACCTTGTGGTTGTTTAGCGATCATGTTTCCCTAGATATAAATATTTGTGGGTGGTTTCTAATAAGAGTTTAGAGTACGTAATGAATCTTTCATGTGAGTTGTTAGTTGTGGAGTCTACCGTGCCGATGGACCTTAATAGATTCTAATTGGATTTGAATAATTGGGATTTGTTACTCGAAGTTTCATGATTATGAAATATTTGTTGTAGGAATCTGATGATTGAAAATGTTGAGGATAAATTGCACTCTCTTGAGGACTAGTGTACTCGTGGAGTTAGTGTTGTCGAGCTGCGATCGGCGTTTGAATTGTCATAAATGGAAGATAGTATTGTGGTTCATTCCTCTCTTTTCTCTCAAATTGATGTTACTCATCCCGCTACTCTTTAATCCTTCTCCATTTTTGGTCCTTTTTGCTTGTTGGCGTACCTCTTAGTATCGCGATTTGTGATTTCGATGTTCGAGTCGCTCTACGTTCGTGTAATGTCTTCTTATTTTGATTCTATCTTTGAGAAAACCTTCAAATTTCCATATTATATTTCTAATTTAGCGTTTCAAAGAAGTCTAAAGATGGTTTTGTACCTCCTTTTTGGAAAAAAATAGATTTCTTTCGCTTTTATATTTGGATTTTACGTTTGGTTGGATGTTTGCACTTGTTATTGGAGACGTCTGATAACTAGTCCTACACTTACTAGCGTTGTTTTGAATTTCGATTTCACTAATTCGACGTTGATTTGATTTTTGATAGCTAGAGTTCTCGTTCGCGACGGGCACTCTTGTGATTCGTAAATAAAGTTTCGCACTTATGAAAAATTACTTAAACCGTTTTCGAGAAGTACATCATTTCATAAATGTTTTTCATTATAAAGTTTTCATATTAATTTTGAAAACCGATTCTTGTCCTTGATACTTTTGTTTCCTACTCTCAAGTTTCGAGGACGAAACTTTTTAAAAGATGGGGTGATTGTAACACCCGCAAATGTACCCTATTTTTCTAGTAAAAATATTTTACGGATACTTTTCAGCGAATTTTAGTTTTAATCGTAAATTTAATTTTCCGAGTCGAATTTAGAATTTCCGAGTTCGTATTTGGAATTTCCGCGAGATTCCATGAGAATCCCGTCTTAAGGCGAGTTTGACTTTCGTTGACTTTTTCCCTCATATACTCCCTTCCTCACCCTAAACCTAATGCATTTCCCACAACTCAAATTCATTTCTTCTTCTCTAAGAAACCCAAAATCTTGCCTCCATTTTCATCCATCTTCGAATCATCGCTACGCCTTCATTTCTTGTTCAAATTCACGTAAGTTCGTCTTATTCTTCCCCTCTTAGCTTCCTCTATCCGTATTGGTAATAAAATTACCGTCTTTCTCGCCTTTTAAATTATCCGTCTTTCTCAAGGTGAATGATATTCATCTTTTATTATCTAATTGTATGTAGGTGGAGACTAGGAAGGTTTAGAATCGATTAAAGACGCGTAAAGGTAACGGTGAAGGGTTACTCGATATCATTTACGTGTTTTATATGATTTCTATGTTAGATTTCGTATTTAAATATGATTAGTAAGCTTAGGAATTGAGTTATTGATGATGATTGTTGTTAGTTGATGATTGTTGATGATGATTATTGATTGTTGATAGTTGATAGAAGTTAAATATGAGAATTGAAAATGATTGAACTTGTGTATGTTGTTCTCGGGTAGGATGTAGTCCTGGCCGAAGGACCGGCTGCCGGTTCAGTGGCCGGCTGGGAATTCACTGCTCCGACCCTTTTTCGTAGAATGATCATATCTCCTTCGTTACTTGCTTGTTTTGGGCTTGTGACCATTCGTTGGAACCGTAAGAGGATAAGCTATCACCTCGACTTGGAATTTCTGTATTTGCATATCTAGAACTCTATTTATGACCGTTTGAAGTGGACCCTTGTTTTAGTTAGTTTCCAAACTTGTGTTTTGTGTGTAGTTGTGCTCCGAGCCGGGGTACCGGCCGCCTCCCTCCACACCGGCCTGGAACACGGCTGTGTTTTCTTCTTGAAATTTCTAAATCTCGTAATTTATAATAGTTTGCATGATTCGTTTATCGTATAATTTTACGTAGTGACTTATAATATTCATGTTTTGGATATATGATATTTCATTCGCTTGTATCACATGTTTTGTGACGGTTTTTGCTATGTCCCCCTTTGAGTCGGTTTTTACAAATGATACGGTTTGAGCCCGGTTTGGTCTTGTGCTTTGTACTCTCATTCCCTTGGCTACCTTCCCGTTCGTAAGGCTGGAATGTCGGAACTGAGAGGTATCCTACTGCTTAATTGCATGTGTAGTGGGCATACGACGACGTTGTTGGGAGTTGAACGCAATGCGTTGATCGACCCGGGCGTCAAATGTTGTGTACTTGCGAGGTGGTGTTATTTGCATGTAGCGTACCGCTTGTTATAAGGCTTGAGCTCTTTTCCGCCTCTTTCGTGAATTGATCTACCGAATTTTGGGTACTCGGCATCTAGTGTAAGACCGAGTCTTGGATGCGAAACGTGTCTCGCATGTCGAATCGGAAAATGTGTATTCCGGGAATCTGGCCAGATTTAGACTAGGACCGTTATTTATATCGTCGTTCTACTACCAGGAGGAAATTAGTCTACATATACGAAATGTGATCGTGTATGCGTTCAGGGAAATGTGATCTCGTGGATGCCTTTTAATCATACTTGCCATGTACACGGTGCTAGTGCGTTTCATTTACCGTGAGAGATGTCGTCCTTGTGTCGTCGTTCTTGAATGCGTGATTTCATGATATTATTCATGGTCATTGCATGATTGGGCACCGTCTATGTATGGGTGCGTGAATGGATGATAATATGTTGGATTTATTGTGATCATCGCATGACTTGACTTGGTTTGTCTGTCGAGTTTCAATCTTATCAATCTTATACCGCTAACGGTGAGATGCAAGCCCTAGTGAGCGTATTCGGTTACCTAAGAGTGTCTTCCCCGAGTCTTTGAATAACATGATGGATTCGGATTTGTATTCCATATGCTCTTATCATTATTTAACGAATTGCCTATTTATCCTTATCGTATCTCACATGTATATCTATATATGCATGCTTATCTTTTGTATTTCCTTCTATGTACGTTTAATGTGATATGGCTGGGAGAACCCGGAGTTACTCCCCACTGATTGTGGCGTTCATGTTTTTCATGAATGAACAGGTTGCTTGCATGGATGGATTTTTGTTTGACTATTTTGGGTTCGGGTGTGAGCTAGCGGGCGTTGTTCCCTGGAGTTTCACCTCTAGACAATTTAGCTAGTTTTGCTTAACACTTGTTCTTTGTTAACATTTTGAGAGACTCCGTCTCTTTGTTGTATTCCGTACTTAGTTTGTAATGTTTTGACACTCCTCGTATTTTCTATCTTGCATGTATAAAAGTTTTTAAAACTTCATATTTCCGCTATATATTTCACATGCTTGTTTGTTTTATATTTCCGCATTCGCGAGGGTTGTCACATTTATACTCCGAGTGTCGTTTTTTTATTCCCCGACTTTTTAAGTGACGATTTACGTGAAATTCCAAGATGGTAATACACAAAAATGGACTTAATAGGTGATAAAATGTAAAAATTTGAACTCAATAGGTGATAAACTGATAATACCCAAAAAACACTAACATTTACTCCTTGAACGTCAATTTCCCTAAATCCCCCAATTATTTCCAAACCCTAAATCCCCAAATTCGTAAATCCTTTAATCCAAGTACATTCGATCAATTTATCTCGATTCTCGGCTCTTATTCCCTTCCAATCTCGTTCTGGAGTTCTTTGAAGGTATTCAATCGATCATTTTATCTGAATCCCTTAGTCGTCGATTGAGATAATTGAATATAAGAATGACAAAAAGAAAAGATGGTTAGCAAGCAATTGAAAGTAATACATCGAAATCTTGATCTTTTGATGGCAATTCGATCATTTGATGCTGTTGTTGGCTAACTCCTATGACGAGCTTCTTGTAAACTGTCAGACTGTTAGTAGCTTGTAGGGGATGTATTAATGTTTTTCTAAGGCAAAATGGTAATTTTTGTTCGTCATTTATTAGGCTGCTGAATTGTTTAATTTTTTTTTTATTGCTTTGGTTATTGCTTAGAATCATGATATTTGAGTGATAATTAAGCTACTTTGATATTTGAATCAAGAATAATTGATTGATTGAATTGGGGATCAAAGGATTTAGGGATTTGATTTAGGGTTTGGAAATAATTGGGGATTTAGGGAAATCAACATTCAAGAAGGGGGAATTGTTATGTTATATGGTTAACTACGTAGCACCAAAACGGACACGGACACGGACACGGACACGGACACGACACGGACACGTGATACGGCATCTCGTGAAATTTAGGACACGGGACACGACATTTAAATTTAATTAAATATATATTTTATAGTTATAAATAACATAAAATTTTATTTTTTTATTAGTATTTGATATTAAATGTAAATAATTGAGTGTAAAACTTGATTTTAAGTATATATTTTCCACCCAAACGCATCTTCTAATAAGTTTTCCCACCCAAACTCATCTTCTAATCAACATCTTCCAGTCTTTCAATCTCACATTCCTTATTTACAGGTGTCCGTGTGTCCGTGTGTCCGACACGGTGTCCGACACGGGACGGCTGGTTAGGAGAAGTGTCCGTGCTACCTAGATGGTTAATGGTTCAGTCAACGTAAGTCAATGAGGGTAGTCTTGGAATTTCACGCAAATCGTCACTTAACAAGTCGGGAAAAAGGAAAAACAATACTCAGAGTAAAAATACGGTGGTAAATGGGGAATATACATTAAAGTTTGGGGGTTATTTGTAAAAACGCAAATACGTGGTGGTAATTTGTAAAAAAACGAAAATACGGGGTGGTTATTTGTAATTTATCCTTTTTCTAAATCGAGGAGTTAATTTAGTTCAATTTACGGATTGATACGGGATGTTAAATTATTATGTGTAGTGAAGTTTTTATAAAATAATTTTTTTGAGCAAAAAAAACATTTTTTAAGATAAATACACATACTGAAAAAAATTATCTCAAAAATTGGATATCCACGGATATTTAGATATCCGATCCGATTTTTTCGGATATTAAAATCGGATATCCGAAGTGTTTCGGATCGGATATCGGATAGTAAAAGTTTGAATTTTCGGATCGGATATCCGATCCGAAATTGGAGTTCGGATCGGATATCCGATCCATGCTCTGGCCTAGTATCGCACATGCTTTAAAACTAGTAAACAAATGTATTAGAGAAAGTGTGTTTACTTGCCCACTCTAGGTCGCTCACTTGTTCAATACTTTCCTAATATAAAAATAGACAACAAAAGAATAATACACCCCAAAATGAAAATAAATAATAATTCACCAGGATGGAGGGAGTATTAAATAGGGAATGTGTTTTAGGTGAATTTTTTTTGGACTTTTTAATATTCTTTGTGCATACTTATAGTCTAGAATTCGAAAACCTCTTATTCTGATTCCAAAATAACATCATCCTTAATTTTAACGGGTCTGTATGTCGGTGATGACACTTCATTCTCTAATTTTCTTATGATATGATTATTGAATATTTATGATCGTAGAATAGACTTATCTTGATAACAAGACGAGAGACATTACAGTTGAAAATGGGCCAATATGAGAAATAAATCTTGACTTTTCTTTTGACGATAATATTAGGCAATTTAAATGTAGTTAATTTTTCTAAAAACTTGAACAATGGTGAGATTAGTGATATGTGAATATTTGTATGGTTTTAACCCCCAATTTAGCTCGGTTTTATATGTCATTTGTGCTTTGTTAAGCCATTTTATGAGCTAATATCGTCTTCTAGGCGAATTCCTATGTTCTAACCTGTTTTGTAGGGAAAGTGACGTTTCTACGCCCTTTTTCTATATTCCCGAGCATTTGCCTAGAACCCGACGATTTGAAGAAGCAAGCTTGACCAAGTGAAAGGCATTTCAAGAAGGTTCACTAATCCAAAAGAGAGAAGAAGTAAAGACAGTTTCGTAGTTGTCGGAAGATCAATCAATTAGGCGGACGAATTCATCGTTTTACATCAAACCCTATCAACAAACCCGATTGAAGAGGTCAAGGGGGATGATGGAAGTCAAGTCAAAGCAAAGGGAGATGAAACGTTAGTCAAAAGCTTCCAGATGACAACTTACCCGATCGGGTAAGTGTGTACCCGATCGGGTATCTTTGCTGCTTCGAGCAAAATGCTTCAACTTCCTATTTTTGTCCTATATATTCAATGCTCGACCCCTTCCCCACGAAACCCTAATGCTATATAAAGAGAGCTCCAGCCCCTCTTCTCAACACACATCTCTACATCCCCTTCTCATCCTTTCTTCTCTTCTTACACTTCTCTTTAGATTAGGAGAAGGGAGAACTAGCCTCCCTTCTCTCATTTTCTTCTTCTTTAGTCTTTAGTTCTTAGTTTATTTCTGTTCTTTCCATATCAAAACTTTAGTTTAGATCAATAAGAAATTCATCCTTGTAATCTACTTTGTTGGGTACAAGTGTTGTAACTCAAGGATCGATTATTATGTGCAAGGATTTTCTATTATTGTTGTCATTATCGTCATTGATCGTCATATAGGTATTTCTACTTTATCCTTTGTTTAATGTCCTTTATTGTTTTCCATTTGGTTGTTATTCTCTTTACATATTATCTTAGATTCATTTTCATGTTGTTATAATCGTCATTTCATTTCCTAGACTGTCAATTAGCGTCGTTATTATCGCCATATAAAGAGTCAAAATCAAATAAACACGTCTATCCTAGTTTTCATTGTTGATATCATCTTAGATTTAAACATTATCATGAGTGAGTAGCCACCTTTATAGGGTGTAGGGTAGCCATGTTAGATTGATTAAAAGATGATAATTGGATAAAGAAATTGTGCCTTTAAAACATTGTGTCTATGCATGTTTGGACTATAACGATAGTTAATGACTTCTGGCCGAAAATCATTGACTAAAATGGAATTCTTTTCCAAGGTAGAGATACGCGAATTGAATAGACAAACCATGACATGGTAGATTAAGACCTAGTAAATCGCCTAAAAGCCTGCTAGACCATCTGATCTATGATTGTAATGAACACATCATTCTTACGAACTCACCATGAATTATTTGCATGTTCCAAATCCAATTTCATCAATATGTCAATCTACATGTGTGAACCTACTTCCCTAGATGCTTTTCATCACTTGCTTTATTGTTTTCATTTGTTTTTATTTTGTTTTAATATATGCTTTATATTAGTTTAGATATCAAAATCCCAAAACCCAGATATTCGTTAGATAAAACCCAATTGCAAGACATTTCACATTCTATAGGAAACACCATATCCCTGAGGATCGACCCCTACTTCCCTAATTACATTAATTTGTTATTAGCGTAGTCTGGGTAATTTATCTTTGTATCGGGCTCGCGACAAGCACGATCAAATTTTGGCGCCGTTGCCGGGGAGCACGGTTTAGTTTTCCTTTTTCTTGTGATTTTTATTACAATTAGTTTTATCTAGTCTTTGGGAACCCAAATTCCTTTAGACCTCTCTTGATTTTTCATCTTAGCTCTTCAATCTTATGCCCAGATCTTCTAGACTAGGGACCCCTATCTCTTTAGACCCCGACCTAGAAAGAACTCTTTGTAGGAAACTAAAGCTATTCAACGAAATTTCAAAAGCTTCTGATACTTCAAGTTTAGACCGTATTCGTGAGAAATACTCGGATATTCTATCTTTTTTTGAAGGAGAAGAAGATCCATTCTCATCTCCATTCACAAAAACCACCCAATCTTCAATTAGCATTCCATCTTCACCTTCACATTAGGAAATGGTTCGACTTTCATACCATTCCAAACCCACCGCAGAAACACTTCCAAGGGGTATTGTTAAACCCCAAATCGCAGCCCAAAACTTTGAAATCAAACCTGCCTTCATTAACCTTATAGAAAGAAGCCAATTTAGTGGCAATGCCACAGAAGATCCCAACCTTCACATCCAAAACTTCTGTGACTATTGCTCCACTATTAGACAAACTGGAGTCACCCAAGGGCAAATTAGAGAGATGTTTTTCTCATTCTCTTTGAGGGGTAAGGCAAAGTTGTGGATACATAGTCTTGATAAGGTTACATTAGGTATCACCAATTGGGAGAGTTTAGCTCTTGCCTTCTACCAAAAGTATTTTCCTCCAGAAAAGACCGCTTTGTTGAGAAGTCAAATCACTGGTTTCCGACAAGGGGATGATGAGAGCCTATATGAAGCCTGGGAGAGATACAAGGACTTGCAAAGGGAGTGTCCTCATCATGGGATAGATTCATGGCTCCTCGTCATCACATTCTATAATGGGTGTTATATAGAGTCCCGTCGTATCCTGGATTCTGCTAACAATGAAAGATTTGATCAAATCAATGTTGAAATTGCTCACACTACCATTGAATACATGGCAATTCACGATTCTCAATATAGAAATTCCCGCTCCATACCATCAAAATCTAAGCAAGAGGACCCCACTTTGACACTTTTACAAGCTCAAGTAGCCCTTCTCACACAAAAGCTAGAACAATTTCAATCCTCTACATTTCAACAAAGTGACAATGGTGTAAGTAAACTTGAAGCCATGATGCTGCAATTGGCTCAAAGGCAAGACACCATAATAGCTCAATTCCAAGAGAGCGATCAAGCTAAGGACGCCGCCATCAAATTGTTGGAAGCTAAAATTTCCCAGTATGCCTCTTCTAATACCCACCAAAAGCAAGGGCAGCTGCCTTCACAATGTTACCAACCTCACGAAACTGTAAATGCCATTTCCTCGAGAAGTGGTAAGCATAATGATGAGCCCGTGGTTGTTGATGTTGAAGCTGAGGTGCCCATGTCAAAGAGGAAAGAGCCCGAGATTCCTATTGAGATCAAAGTCCCATTTCCCCAAAGATTAGCCAAGCACAAGGAGGAGGCAAAGTATGGTAAGTTCCTTGACGTCGTCAAGAATTTAAAGGTAACAGTCCCATTCATTGAATTGCTTTCCCAAGTTTCTTCTTATTCCAAGTTTATGAAGGAAGTCCTCAAAAAGAAGAGATCCTTCAATGAGATGAAGACCGTAGCTTTCACTGAAGAGTGTAGTGCACTCTTGCAAAATAAGTCTCCACCAAAACTTAAAGGACCCTGGTAGTTACTCCATCCCTTGCACTATAGGCACGTATACCATTGATAATGCCCTTTGCGACCTAGGTGCTAGTGTAAGTGTCATGCCCTTTTCTATGTTTGAAAAACTTAACATGGGTGCTTTGAAATGCACTAATATTACTTTGCAAATGGTGGACCGTTCTCTAAAACAACTTATGGGTGTTTTAGAAGATGTGCCCGTCAAAGTTGGTAAGTTTTTCATTCCCGTTGACTTTCTAGTACTTGACATGGCCGAGGACTCTCAAATCCCAATCATTTTGGGAAGACCATTTTTGCACACCACTGGTGCAGTTTTTGATGTCAAGAATGGGAAGTTGACATTAGAGATAAGAGATGACAAGGAGACCTTTAGTAAAAATTCCACCATTAGGAGTCCCGTGTTAGAAGACTCATGTTATGCACTTCATGTTAATGACTCTTCTATTGTTTCTTCTATGCCTCGATCCTTACTGACGGATCCGTTGGAGGCACATGTTAGTGTTGATTCTCTTACAGGTGAGCATACTAAAAGCACTACTGCTAAAAGTGCTAGAAGAGGCTATTCCCGGAAAAGCTTGGCATGGATGGAGAATGTAAGGAATGCTATGATGATGAGCCCGGATGATAGTGAGCTTAAAGATAAAGGATGATTTCAAAGAAAGAAATGGAGTCTAGCAAGACTTTTAAATTGCGCTTCTCGGGAGGCAACCCGTGTTCCTTTTATTTTTGCATTTTTTATTTTTGTATTCCCTTTTTCGTTATTAGGATTTATTTTGCAGATGAAAGAGTTTTTGAAGAACCTATAAAGACCTTCCTTGTCAAGTCCAAAAGACTAGCTTAGGGGAGTCCGCGCTGACTAGTAAGCTTCACTCTTCTTTCATTTTTCCTTTTCCCCATTAAGCATCTCATTGCATATTTTGTCTTTGTGCTCACATTGAGGACAATGTGATGTTTAGCTTGGGGGAGGGATTGCATTTTCCCTTTTTGCATCTTAGTTTATCATTTTTCAAATTTGCATTTTCCCTTTTTGCATCTTAGTTTATCATTTTTCAAATTTGCATTTTTCCTTTTTGCATCTTAGTTTATCATTTTTCAAATTTTGAATAAAAGAAAAAGAAGATTTTTGAGAAAATTTAAAAATTTCTGAACATAATTGAATGCTTTTCATGCTTTGCTTGCTTGTTTACTATGCTATCATGTTACATTTCCCAAACTTAGAGCTTTCAAAAGATAATGATTCAATATTCATTGAATTGTGCATACATGGGGAAGTCTTGTACACAGTAGGCATGGAATGAATCTATAGATGAGTACGCTTGATCTTGACATTTGGCAAGTTACATATATTGTAAGGTAGAACCTTCTTAGGCTGATACATCTATACCCAGTCTTATCTAGGTGTGTGTAGTTCTCCTTGTGATGTGTGTCATGTCAAAACGCATAAGTATGGTTCTCATTTCATTCTTATAAGCATTGCATTCATGATTCACTAAGATTTGAAGCCTTTTTCACTTTGAACTGCCCCTCAAAATAAGCCCCTTCATACAAATGCTTCACAAAAATAATAGCTACATATAAAAATTGCCTACCTTTTGAGCTAGTAGCTATACTATGGTGTATAGGTGCTATTTTGAGAAGATTTTGTCTTTAATGTCAAAGTGAATTTGGGAGAACGAAAATGTTCAAGAAGTGATGATATGTTCAAAAGAAAAGAAAATGAGAAATAGAAAAATGAGAAAACAGAAAAGAAATAAAATAGAAATAAAATAGAAGAAATTGTGAGTATCTCCTCAAAATGTCAAGTCAATATTCAGAAGGAGTTCACTCTTGTGTTTCGTGTGTAATAAGTCAATCCGTTACTTCTGGCTTCGTTTTTCGTCTTTTGGGAGTTGATCGAAAGTTTGGATTGAGTATCCATTTATCATTGGTCAGCTGCTAGCTCATTCTAACCTTCACATGACCATAACTGATTGTCCACCTTTCACCCATTTCCCAAAGCCTTCTTCAATTTTTCGGCTTCTTTTCTGTGTGCATTATGATTTTTGACTTGTAATTTGAATTGTTTACCATATTAGACTGCGGACACATTTTCATAAGTCGTAGATAGGTGAGTGTCTCAAAAACATTTACACATAAAGAAATCACCTTTTACATGCAATGAGTGTTCGAGTGTGCCGTGAGAGTCCATTTGTCAAAAGATCGTGCAAGAGCCGAAATTCTGTAGTGAAATTCTTTGTGCTGCGTCGTTATGTAAATCTCAGTCATGTTTATGTATCATTCTTGACCACGTTGTTTTTGGGTTATGATTCATTATGTTTTCAAAGTTTTACGTTGAGATTTGTTTCTTGATGGTGTAGTAGCTGATGATCATTATTTATATACATATTTTATGCCCCCTTTGATGCATTTAACTTGATTTACCGTCTTTCCTTTCTTAGTTCTATGCTATTTTAGCTAGAATATCGATTCTGCCGCTTCTGTTATGTTTTAATGCAGATTGGATGCATTTGGAGCTTTTTGAGATGATATGGAGCATGGCGGAGTAGGATCGTAGAAGGTTATGCACGGAAATCGAGGAAGAAAGACAAGAAAGGAAGAAAAGTCGAAGAAACAAGCTTAAATGAGAGCTGCTCGACCGAGCATACTATCTGTGCTCGATCGACTCGGTGTGACTGTTGCTCGATCGAGCAGAAGTCCCTTGCTCGATCGAGCAACCTATATTTCGGCGGATTTCTTTTATTTTCCTAAACTTTAACCTAATTAATTAAATCTTTTGTATTATAAAAAGAAAGCTCGTCTTTCTTAATTAGACATGCTTTCTTATGCTTTTGAATACTTTTAGGCTTTAAATCAGAAACCCTAATTAGTTTACTTTTGCTCTGGATTTTATTCATCAAAGACGATTGTCTTTAGTTCAACTTGTAATCGGTATTCTTCAATCTTTCTTTGTTATTCAATTTAATTGTCTTCTAGTTCTTTAATTATTCTTTGTTCATCCTTTCATTGTTGTTAATCATGTTTACTTTAATTATTATTGTTGTTGTTTATATCGTTATGAGTAGCTAAATTCCTTTCTAGGGTTGAAAGAGGATCTAGGATTGTTAGAAGGGGTAGATTAATTAATTGAATTGCAATTGCATGGTTATCGTTTGATTATCGTTTTAATTCTAGTTGTTTGAATACTGGCCAGGATTAATTAACTAGTCTCGCGAATTAGGATTAACACCGACCGGGTTAAGACTAAGATAGGCTACGATAATTGAATAGAACTCGTTTAATGATAGCGATCGCATGTTAAATTGTAGATCTAAAGGGCATAATTGAATCGACCGATCTTGTGACCTTAGATAACTTTATTGCATGATAATTGATTACTCCCTTATCCCTGAATAATAATCCTAGTGAACCTGTGACCCTAGACTTTTAATCTCATTGTTTTAGACCTTTTATTGTTATTGCTTGCTTTTAGTTGTTATTATTATTAGTTGTTATAGTTATTGTTATTATTTATTGTTATTGTTGATAGTTTAGAGCTCAATCTCAAACCCCGAATTGTTACTTTAGAGACAAACCTAGTTTAACAAATTAGAATACTACCGCATCCCTGTGGATTCGATACCTTGCTTACCGCTGACTATTAGTTAGTAGTGAATTAGGTTTTACTTTGATTAAGGTGACGCGACTTTACCCTCATCAAATTTGGCGCCGTTGCCGGGGAAGGCAACAGTTTTCTGTTTGTTTCTACTTAGTTTGTCTTTTTCGTCTCAGGGAACCTAAGTTCCTTGAGACAGTTCTCATCCTTTTCTCTAGTTTTTGTTTATGCCCAGGTGTTCTAGGTCCGTTCTCGTGCCCTACGATTTCGAACCAGAGAAGACTCTCCGGTCTAGACGGAACTTTTGGAAGGAAATTCAAGAAGCGGAAGACTTGAGTACGCTTGAAACAGTTTACGCCGAATTCGTCGCAGAAAAACCGTCCTTAGAAGAGGATACACCTATTTCTGCACCTACTACAACCATGCCTACTCTAGCCAGCCATTCGGAGCCTACCGTTGCATCTGTTCCCAAGGGATTTCAACTCCCTACTACGGGTAATAGTACTTTTGAGATTCGTCCATCTTATATCTCTTTGGTGGAGAGAAAAATGTTTGGAGGAAGCCCTACTGAGGATCCTGCTAAGCATATGGAGAAATTCACTAACTATTGTTGCTCTATTCCTTTAACGGGTGGGGTGACACAAGATCAGATTAAGTTGGTATTGTTTCCCTTTTCACTACGTGACGGGGCAGAAGATTGGTTGAGTGAGTTAGATATGGCTGCACTTGGCATCACTGATTGGAATTCTTTGGCTCTTGCATTCTATAAAAGATACTTTCCGCCACAGAAAACCAATGCCATTCGAAGTCAAATCACAAGTTTCAAACAAGGTCCCAATGAGAACTTTAATGAGGCATGGGTTCGCTTCAAAAAGCTTGTCAAGTCTGTTCCACATCATGGTTTTGATACTTGGTTCTTATGCAACCAATTTTATAATGGGTTATATGATGATCAGAGGACATTGCTCGATGCTGCTGCTAATGGGAGATTCCAAAATAACACTACTGATGCCAATGCTTGGAAGTTAATTGATGAGATGGCTACTCACACTACTGAGTATGGGAATCCTAGAGGTAATGTGAGGAGAGGAGGTACGAATAATGCAGTTGCAGCTCAGTTGGAGGCATTAACTGCCAAAATTGCCGAGTTACAAACTTCAAAGTCCTTGGAAAATAAGCAAACTGTTCATGCCATGGTTCAACAAGAGCCAACATGTGAAATATGTGGTACTATGGGGCATACTGCAGTGGAATGTAAGAGTACGTTTGAGCAAGTCCTTGCCTTTCAATCTTTTAAGCAAGGTACACCTTACTCCAATTTTTATAATGAAAGGACAAAAGAGCATCCCAATCTCTCCTACTGAAGTCAGAGTGTTCTTAATCCTACCCCACCGCCACATCAACAACAAGGTTTCTCTTATGTGATTCCTCAGAATCGCAATTTCTAAGGTAACTTTAACCGTTCCAATCAAGGTGGCCAAAACTTTCAACAACCTCCACCTCCACCACCTCCAAGTAATGATATGACGGAATTGAAAGCCATGTTGCAGCAGAGTCTTATGATACAACAAAAGCAAGATGCTCAGATCTCACAGTTAATAGCCCATAATAAGATGGTTGATACTCAAATTGCCCAATTGGCAATTCAAAATCCACATAAATAACCAGGTAATCTTCCTCCTCAAGGACACCCTCCACATGAACAAGCCAATGTTATCACCTTGAGGAGTGGAACCCATTACAAAGGTCCTGAAATGATAGGGGATGAAACCAATGAAAGTTTGAAAGTTGCAGATCAAAGTTCGAAAAACAACGAAAAAGAAGCTGAAAAGGGGGTTGCTCGATCGAGCAACACCCTCTTGATCGATCGAGCAACCCTTGAAAAAGATGAAAATTCTGCTCCAAAAGTTCCTGAAAGTTACTGTTCAGAAAAACTCGATCGAGCAACCCCTGATCAGGATGAAAAATCTTCCAATTCAACTTCCAAAGCCAAAGAAGCCGAGCACATTACCATTGCACTTCCCTTTCCGCACCGCCAACATAAATCCAAGCTTGATAAACAATTTGGGAGGTTTATGGAAGTGGTCAAGAATCTGCAAGTGAGTGTACCTTTTACCGAGTTGATTACTCAAGTGCCGGCTTATGCAAAGTTCATGAAAGATATATTGATATGGAAGCGGTCCTTTAATGAAGTGGAGACGGTTGCATTCACTGAGGAATGCAGTGTTGTGTTGCAATCCAGATCACCACCAAAGCTAAAGGATCCAGGGAGTTTTTCTATTCTTTGTAATATAGGTTGCTTAGCAATTGATAAAGCCCTTTGTGATTTAGGGGCTAGTGTTAGTGTTATTCCATTTTCTATATGCAAAAAGCTTAATATGGGTCAACTTACTGTTACAACCGTGACCTTACAAATGGCCGACCGTTCTATTAAACACCCTTTAGGGATTTTAGAAGACGTACCGGTTAGAGTAGGGAAGTTTTTCATACCAATTGACTTTGTTGTCTTAGATATGGCTGAGGACACCCAAATTCCTATCATCTTGGGACGACCATTCCTCCATACTGCGGGGGCGGTTATAGATGTTAAGAATGGGAGACTTACACTAACAGTGGGGGATGATACAATCACTTTCAATTTAGACAATGCCATGAAACACCCCATGTTAGAAGAGACATGTCATAGAGTCGATATTGTTGATTTATCTATTGATGACTGTCTTTCTTTGTGTTTGAATAGGGATCCTCTGGAGATCGCCTTAATTTCCAGCACTGCTGAAGCTGGAAGCTCACGGAGTGAAGAAGTAGTTGAGATGGAAAAACTGCTCACAGGAGAGGATTGCAAGGCACAAAAGGTTTATAGCTTAGGTAACCCCCCTAAGGTTACCGAGGTAAAGAAACCTGAACTTAAACCCCTCCCCTCTCATCTTAAGTATGTTTTCCTTGATTCCCATGAGATGAATCCTGTAATTGTCAGTGCTAGCCTATCTGAAAGCCAACTTACTGATTTGTTGGTGGTTTTAAAAAGACATAAAAAGGCTATAGGTTATAGCATTGACGATTTACAAGGTATTAGTCCTGACTTTTGTATGCACCGTATCCACTTAGAAGAAGACCATAAACCTTGTAGGCAGGGTCAACGTCGTCTGAACCCCACTATGCAAGAAGTGGTTAGAAAAGAGGTGCAGAAATTGTTAGATGCGGGAATCATATATGCTATTTCTGATTCCAAGTGGGTTAGTCCTGTTCAGGTAGTCCCTAAGAAGGGAGGGACTACGGTCGTCACTAATGAGAAAAACGAGCTCATATCTACTAGACTAGTGACTGGGTGGAGGATGTGTATTGATTATAGGAGGCTGAATGTAGCCACTAGGAAAGACCACTTCCCTCTTCCTACATTGACCAAATGTTAGAGCGTCTAGCGTGTCATAAGTATTTTTGTTATCTAGACGGCTACTCGGGATTCTTTCAAATCCCCATTCATCCTGACGATCAGGAAAAGACTACCTTCACATGCCCTTATGGTGTCTTTGCTTACCGAAAAATGCCTTTTGGGTTATGTAATGCCCCTGCCACCTTTCAACGTTGTATGATGGCTATATTTTCTGATTATATCGAGTCTATTATGGAAGTCTTTATGGATGACTTCAGTGTTTATGGGACCGATTTTGATAGTTGTTTAGCTAATCTGACTAAGGTCTTTCAACGTTGTGAGAAAAGCAATCTTGTGTTAAACTGGGAGAAGTGCCACTTCATGGTAACTGAAGGGGTGGTACTTTGTCATTTGGTGTCTGGACGAGGCATCCAAGTGGATAAAGCTAAAGTGGAAGTGGTTGAGCAATTACAGTACCCGGTGAATGTTAAAAGTGTTAGAAGTTTCCTTGGTCATGCGGGGTTCTATCGCCGTTTTATTAAGGATTTTTCAAAGATTGCTCAACCAATGACTAAGCTTCTCCATAAGGATGCCCCGTTTGTGTTTACTGATGAGTGTGTTATGTCTTTTGACAGGATTAAACAAGCTCTAATCTCAGCTCCTATTATCCAGTCTCCTGATTGGACATTGCCGTTTGAGATAATGTGTGATGCCAGTGACTATGCAATTGGGGCTGTTTTGGGGCAAAGGAAGGATAAGGTGTTACATGCAGTTTACTATGTCAGTAAGACTTTGGATGATGTGCATGTTAACTATGCTACCACTGAGAAAGAGTTACTTGCAGTTGTCTTTGCCTTAGATAAATTTAGAGACTACCTTGTGGGTTCTAAGGTGATAGTCTATACTGACCATGCAGCACTGAAATACTTGTTGGCTAAAAAGGAAGCCAAACCTAGGCTTATTCGTTGGATCTTGTTGTTACAAGAATTTGATTTGGAGATCCGGGATAAGTCGGGTGTTGAGAATGTGGTGGCTGACCATTTGTCTCGTCTGAGGTTCGAAGGGGGCGATTCCATCCCTATTGATGATTCGTTTGCTGATGATCATCTCCTTGCCATTACCATGGAGACTCCATGGTTTGCCGATTATGCTAACTTTTTGGTTGGGGGAATTATGCCTCCCGATCAATCCTATCAGCAAAAGAAGAGGTTTCAACACGATGTCAAGAGGTATTTTTGGGATGATCCTTATCTATTCCGGGAATGTGCCGACGGCATTTATCGACGATGTATTCCAGAGGGTGAGGTACATGCCATCCTTTCTCATTGTCACTCTTCTTCATATGGCGGTCATCATGGTCCCTCAAGGACGTTTGCTAAAGTTATGCAGTCGGGTTTTTATTGGCCGACTATTCTCAAGGATGCTACTAGTTTTGTCCGTTCTTGTGACGCATGTCAAAGGACGAGTAACATTTCTCAAAGGCATAAGATGCCTCAAACGGGTATTTTGGAAGTTGAGATATTCGATGTTTGTGGTATTGACTACCAAGGGCCATTCCCATCTTCCCATGGTAACCAATATATTCTGGTAGCAGATGATTATGTCTCCAAATGGGTGGAAGTCATTGCCACTCCTACTTGTGATGCCAAAGCAGTTATCAAACTGTTTCAGAAGATCATTTTCCCACGATTTGGGGTTCCTCGTGCTCTCATTAGCGATGGAGGAAAGCATTTCAATGAACGTCATCTTAATTCTTTATTGAAGAAATATGGCGTTACACATCGTCGGGGGTTAAGTTATCATCCGCAGACAAGTGGTCAGGTAGAGGTTTCTAATAGGGAGATTAAAGTCAATCCTTGAGAAAGTCGTGAGTAAATCTAGGAAGGATTGGAGTCGTAAGCTTGATGACACTTTATGGGCTTACCGAACTGCTTTTAAGACTCCAATTGGTGCTTCTCCATATCGGTTAGTCTATGGCAAGGCGTGCCATTTACCGGTAGAACTTGAGCATAGGGCTATGTGGGCCATAAAAGAGCTTAATATGGATCCCTCACTGGCGGGTGAGAAACGACTTATGCAATTGAACGAGCTCGATGAGTTTCGATTGCATGCCTATGATAGTGCTCGGGTTTACAAGGAGAAGACAAAGAAATGGCATGACAAGCATATCCTGCAGCGGGAATTTAAAATTGGTGATAAAGTATTATTATTTAACTCCCGTTTGCGTTTGTTTCCAGGTAAATTCAAGTCCAGATGGTCGGGACCATTCACAGTTACTGAGGTGAACAAGTTTGGGTCGGTTTCACTAAAAACTGACAAGGGTGAAGTTTTCAAAGTCAATGGACAACGCTTGAAGATCTACTATGATGGAGCGTTTATAGGAGTGATAGAGGCCGTAGACCTTTTAACTCTTGATAAATCACCATGACTTTGAGGTACCACGGTCGTGCGGGACCGATATAAACCAGCGCTGCCGGGAGGCAACCCGGCATTTACTTGTATTTCCTTTGTAAATTTTATTTCGATTAGCTTAGTTATCGATGTTATAGTTAAATTATATTTAGTTTGGATAGTTAATATAGTTGTACTTTATTAAGTGAGGTGAGGGAGAGATCTAACAATTCTATTGAGTCTCGCAGGAAATACAATTGGAAGTCGCTTTAATAATGAAGAACGAAAAGAAACGAAAAGAAAGCAAGGAGAAAAGAAGAGAAAAATGAGAAAAAGCTGAAAGTCATAGGTTGCTCGACCGAGCAAACTCACTTGCTCGATCGAGTTTTCATGCATGCACCATATCAGCCACTTTAGCAAAATCGAAAATCTGGAAAATTTAGGTTGCTCGATCAAGCAGACCTGACCTGCTCGATCGAGTCGACCGGTCCGACCGGATACGAGGCTTCAAATGTCAGTTTTCCCCAATTTTCTTCCCTTGTTCGTTCTTATTTCGTCAATTTGTCTTTCTCCCTCACCCCTATTCACTCATATAACTCCCCCAAACTCATTCAAATCATCAATTAATCATCAATCTAGCATCAACAATCATTATTTTACTTGTTTTAAGTTCAATTTGTGAAGAAATTGGTGTTCTTGCTCCCTTATTTTGCCCAAATCGTGAATCTAGGGTTTGCTTCTTATTTCTTCAATTTTGTGCTTCTAATTCATTGTTGTTGCTTCCTAGCTTTGTTATTTAGTAATTAATCACTATTACATTGCTAATTGCTCCGTCTTTCTTGCGTTTTAGACTCCAATTTGAATTTTTTTTCGAGTTAGGTTTGCTAATCCGTCTTTTTTGAGCATATAGTTGTGTTTGTGTGTTTTATTTACTTCCATTAGCCATGTCTAGACAAGTAGGACCTAGCAAGCGTCGTAGAGAACCCCGTCTTGTTCGACAACCCGAAGTAGAAGCAATTCCGAGTAACCCCGATTACCCTTGGATCGTTTTTAGTATGCAAGAGCAACATGACCGTTTTGCCATGCTTATGGGTCGTCCTATGGACCCTACTCGCTGTGTATGCCCCTCCGTTCTCCGTTCCCTCGGTTTTGATAATGCCATGTTTGATATGTTTGACCGAATTGGGTTCGGTGGGCTTTATTCCCTTAATGAGCTTTCATATCGACCTTTGACACTAGAATTTTTCAGTTCCTATGATTTGGACGAGACCAATAAACGTGTGTCTTTTAGGTTGCTTAATCGGAATTTTGTGTTGTCATATGCCGAATTGGCAAATCATTTGGGTCTTTCTCTAGGTGACGATGCTGCTTTTATTGCTATTCCTTCCGGCTTTCAAGCCGTTGAATATTTTCGTTTATTTACTGGTCTTCCTGAGGCAGGTGTTAATGCTATGGCGGTAAATGATGTGCAGCATCCTTGTCTGAGGTTATTTTTGCGTTTCTTTAGCCTCCTTTTGTTTGCCAGGAAGGACCTGAGTAAGTTAAATTCTCATGAGATTTTGTTACTTGCTTCTACCCTCAACCCCAAGCATGAGAATGATTTTTATTTCAATCCGGTCGGTTTGGTGTGCTATGCTTTCTGGAGGGTTAATTCCCCTACCCAACATTTTTTAGACTGTGGTGCCTTAGTCACTAGGTTGGCTAGGCGACTTGCAGGGTTTGGGGGAGACCGTAGATACACACCAATGACCCCACTTCATGCCCCTCGAGTCGACGAGGAGTACCTACGCCACACACTATGCTGGATTAACGCGTTAGGGAACGCTAGATTTCAGTGGCGAGTACGGGGGACCCAGTGGATATCTCTTCCCGATAGGGATAACTACCTACCTTCTACAGAGCAGTTACCCACCCATGATCCTGAGACTGGACCTACCCCTCCCCCTCGTTCTTATGTGGTTCCACCTGAGATTATTTTTACTTTGGCCGAGAACTGTCGACCTCGTCGGCGGATCACCCTATCTACTTCTGCTCAATCAGACTACCACCACCCCGGCTCCACACTTTGCACCCACCCCAGCTTCATACCCTTACACCCTCCACCTGCTTACACCTATGATCCAGCTTTGGAGAGGGAGATTAGGATTCACCAAGGAATTAACAATGACTTGGTGATGAGGGGACTTTGGGAGAACCTTATGCGGACCGATCTTAATGCCACTGCTGGTTGGACTCCGCCGAGCTACTACCGCGGTCCGGGTGACGAGACTGGTGTGTTCCACAACTATGGGGTGACTCCTCAGCAGTTTTCCCAGGAGTTTAGTCACGATTATGGTTGCCTGGGTCGTTCTTGGTATACTCCCATCCGACCGGATGCTCTAGTTGGTGGGTTTGGTGAGCCATCTCGGGCTTCTTCTTCTGGTACTGCTCAGTGGGGTGATGGTGATGATGATGATGATGATCAGGCGCAGTAGTGGCAGCTGGTCACTACACCCCCATTTTGCAGCTGGTTTGGGGGAAGCTATGTCTATAAGCTGGTATTATCTATCCTTGTACTTTCTTTTATTGTATTTTCTTTTAGTTATTTCTCCCATTCCCTTTTGTTAGTTGTGTCCTTTAGGTTGCTGCTTTTGGTTGTTGTGTGATTGTTGTGCTGTTAGCGTCACACTGAGGACACTGTGACATTTAGGTTTGGGGGAGAGTCTTTATTTATTTATGTTGTGTGTTTATTTAAAGAAAAAAAAATTCATAAAAATTGAAAAATTTACAAAATCCAAAAACATGTTTTCATTTTATTAGGTCGAGTCTTGGTGAATTGAATAACAATGATGATAATTTGCATTGTTTCTGCATTTGAATCCCAAATAAGTTGTTCATGTACATTGTTTTGACTTGCTATTTTTGAAAACAAAGCTCATAGTACAAGTCTTGACCGTTTTTGACATACCTTATGCTAATTAGATTTGGCAATTTTTGTTGGTAAACCACTTAAATTCTGAGGTCTTTAGAGCTTCCTAGGCCAGGAACATCAATAAACTGGTCTCATTGTCTTTAGGCTTGAGTGTGGTACTCCTTGTGGAATATGTAACATCAAATTGCATAAGTGTGACATTCGTTGCTTGATACTATACGCGTTCGTTTGATAAGTGCATGAGGAAAGGTGGTTCTTTTTGTTCAAATAAGCCTCACATAGCCAAAAAGACTTGATTTTATACCCTTATTATTGAGTTCTCTATGTTTAGCCATTTGAGCCTTTGTAGCCTGTTTTATAACCTATCTAATAGCTACATTCCTAGAACTTGCCTACCTTATCGGGACAGTCGCAGTTGCATGTTTTTCTTATCTACTTGTCTACTATGGTTGGGTCGGGATTTCAAAAATAATATCAATTGGGTGTAGCAAGTATGTTGGCAATTGTGTCATTTATTCCCTTTGTTGAAAAAAAAAAAGTTATGAAGCAAAAGAAGAAAGAAAAAAAAAAGATTTGAAAAGGAAAAAATGAAAAAAAAGAAGAAAAAGAGAAAAAGAAAAAAAAGAAAGAAAAATTTGTTGCTTCATTGAATTATTCAAGGGAAAATGAAAGGGATTATACTAGAGTCTAATGCATATTTAGAGAGCAATTTTGATCTCTCTCTTGCGTTGTCAAAGTTTAAGATGATTTCTCTAGTTGGTGTTGGTTTGTGCTAGTCTTGTAGATTTGTTTTGGTACGTGTCGCTGCGACTACCGGTCTTAGCCCCACATTTCCATACGTGCCTTGGCGCAATCCATTTCTATACCTTCACCCATTAGCCTCCCTTTTTGTCCTGATTCATGTACTTTATAGCGAATGCGTATTAGTTGGGGAAATTACTATCACATTAGAATGCATGCATGTTTCATAAGTTGAGTGAGTGTTTCTATTTCTTTCTATCTTCACAAAACTCACCTTTACATAAACTTATGAGTGAATGAGTGAATCCGCGAGAATCCGACAATTTGAGCCTTGCAAGATTGAAAGGTATTTGGTTTTTGTCTATACTACGGTATCATGTAAAATCTTGGATTATGAGCTGCGTTTTCTACTTTCCCGTACCTTTGAATTTGTTTTATTGGTACAACTTGGTCATTACTTTGTTATAGATATGGATAGCTTGGGATTTGTATGTGCATTAACATTAGCTTTGAGTTTTTCATTCACCATTTGTATGGTTGTCTTTGTATAGTGTCTAGTGCTTTGCTTAGGGACAAGCAAAGGATTGGTTTGGTGGAGTTTGATGATCATTATTTATATACAACTCGATTTACCGTCTTTCCTTGCTTGTTTCTATGCTATTTTAGCTAGAATATCGATTATGCCGCTTCTGTTATGTTTTAATGCAGATTGGATGCATTTGGAGCTTTTTGAGATGATATGGAGCATGGCGGAGTAGGATCGTAGAAGGTTATGCACGTAAATCGAGGAAGAAAGACAAGAAAGGAAGAAAAGTTGAAGAAACAAGCTTAAATGAGAGCTGCTCGACCGAGCATACTACCTGTGCTCGATCGAGTCGGTGTGACTGTTGCTCAATCGAGCAGAAGTCCCTTGCTCGATTGAGCAACCTATATTTCGGCGGATTTCTTTTATTTTCCTAAACTTTAACCTAATTAATTAGATCTTTTGTATTATAAAAAGAAAGCTCGTCTTTCTTAATTAGACATGCTTTCTTATGCTTTTGAATACTTTTAGGCTTTAAATCAGAAACCCTAATTAGTTTACTTTTGCTCTGGATTTTATTCATCAAAGACGATTGTCTTTAGTTCAACTTGTAATCGGTATTCTTCAATCTTTCTTTGTTATTCAATTTAATTGTCTTCTAGCTCTTTAATTATTCTTTGTTCATCCTTTCATTGTTGTTAATCATGTTTACTTTAATTATTATTGTTGTTGTTTATATCGTTATGAGTAGCTAAATTCTTTTCTAGGGTTGAAAGGGGATCTAGGATTGTTAGAAGGGGTAGATTAATTAATTGAATTGCAATTGCATGGTTATCGTTTGATTATTGTTTTAATTCTAGTTGTTTGATTACTGGCCAGGATTAATTAACTAGTCTCGCAAATTAGGATTGACACCGACCGGGTTAAGACTAAGATAGGCTACGATAATGGAATAGAACTCGTTTAATGATAGCGATCGCATGTTAAATTGTAGATCTAAAGGGCATAATTGAATCGACCGATCTTGTGACCTTAGATAACTTTATTGCATGATAATTGATTACTCCCTTATCCCTGAATAATAATCCTAGTGAACCTGTGACCCTAGACTTTTAATCTCATTGTTTTAGACCTTTTATTGATATTGCTTGCTTTTAGTTGTTATTATTATTAGTTGTTATAGTTATTGTTATTATTTATTGTTATTGTTGATAGTTTAGAACTCAATCTCAAACCCCGAATTGTTACTTTAGAGACAAACCTAGTTTAACAGATTAGAATACTACCGCCTTCCTGTGGATTCGATACCTTGCTTACCGCTGACTATTAGTTAGTAGTGAATTAGGTTTTACTTTGATTAAGGTGACGCGACTTTACCCTCATCAGTAGCCAATGTTTGCAACCCTTGTCCTGGTATTGTTTGTTATGTTTGCTTGAGGACAAGCAAAGGTTTAGCTTGGGGGAGTTTGATAAGTGAATATTTGTATGATTTTAACCCCCAATTTAGCTCGGTTTTGTATGTCATTTGTGCTTTGTTAAGCCATTTTATGAGCTAATATCGTCTTCTAGGCGAATTCCTATGTTCTAACATGTTTTGTAGGAAAGTGACGTTTCTACGCCCTTTTTCTATATTTCCGAGCATTTGCCTAGAACCCGACGATTTGAAGATGCAAGCTTGACCAAGTGAAAGGCATTTCAAGAAGGTTCACTAATTCAAAAGAGAGAAGAAGTAAAGACAGTTTCGTAGTTGTCGGAAGATCAATCAATTAGGCGGAAGAATTCATCGCTTTACATCAAACCCTATCAACAAACCCGATTGAAGAGGTCAAGGGGGATGATGGAAGTCAAGTCAAAGCAAAGGGAGATGAAACGTTAGTCAAAAGCTTCCAGATGACAACTTACCCGATCGGGTAAGTGTGTACCCGATCGGGTATCTCCGCTGCTTCGAGCAAAATGCTTCAACTTCCTATTTTTGTCCTATATGTTCAATGCTCGACCCCTTCCCCACGAAACCCTAATGTTATATAAAGAGAGCTCCAGCCCCTCTTCTCAACACACATCTCTACATCCTCTTCTCATCCTTTCTTCTCTTCTTACATTTCTCCTTAGATTAGGAGGAGGGAGAACTAGCCTCCCTTCTCTCAATTTCTTCTTCTTTACTCTTTAGTTCTTAGTTTATTTCTGTTCTTTCCATATCAAAACTTTAGTTTAGATCAATAAGAAATTCATCCTTGTAATCTACTTTGTTGGGTACAAGTGTTGTAATTCAAGGAACGATTATTCTATGCAAGGGATTTCTATTATTGTTATTACTTTCATTGTTGATCGTCACCTAGGTATTTCCATTTTATCCTTTGTTTAAAGTCCTTATTGTTTTCCATTTGATTGTTATTTTCTATCCATGTTATCTTAGATTCATTTTAGTACCGTTATAATCGTCGTTTCATTTCATAGATTGTCAATTAGCGTCGTTATTATCGTCATATAAAGGGTCAAAAACCAAATAAACATGTCTATTATCCTAGTTTTCATTATTATCATCATCTTAGATAGAAACATTATCATGAGTGAGTAGCCACCTTTCTAGGGTGTAGGGTAGCCATGTTAGATTGATTAAAAGATGATAATTGGATAAAAGAAATTGTGCCTTTAAAACATTGTGTCTATGCATGTTTGGACTGTAATGATAGTTAACGATTTCTGGCCGGAAATCATCGACTAAAATGGAATTCTTTTCCAAGGTAGAGATACGTGAATTGAATAGACAAAGCATGACATGGTAGATTAAGACCTAGTAAATTGCCTACAAGCCTGCTAGACCATCTGATC
>JAIUZE010008204.1:0-97966 GCA_022085475.1 Heliosperma pusillum | reverse complement strand
CTTGTAATGTTTTATCTTCCAGCATTCGCGAGGGTTGTCACACAACATCTAATTTCCTTACCTTTTTGATGATCACTCCTACGTTACATGGCTAAGAGGGGACGACCCTTCCTTTCACTTAGGTGAGAGGCGGAATTCCGATCCTACAGTGTCTTCTAACACCATGGGGCCCTCACTTTCCATCCCGCCTTACCACCCTTGACAAAGCTTTCTAGTGAACGTGAACGAATATACTAGTTTTACACAATAAAGAGGTGATTCATTTCTATCTTTCTAGGCATAGTTCTTTGTAAAACTAGTAAGTACATAGGAATTTGCATGCTTGAAAATTTTTCCATTTTAGATGAATCCCGGCACATGGATGAGGCATGTTGCCACTTGCTTTTGTAGATGCATTCTCATATGTTTTTGTGTGCTTTATTGCCTAGAATGCATCGGAGTTTTGGCAAGACCTCACTTGCCTTGCAAGAAGGTATCCTACCTAATGGGTACCTTGTTGCGAGTTGAAGGGACGGAGCAAGGCCTGTTAATTGCCTTGTATCGGTTAGGTTTAGCGTAGTTAAATAAGGGTCTTGACTATTGTTCATCCTTACTCAAGACGAGTAAGGGTTTGGTTTGGGGAGATTTGATATAGTGTCATTTTGTCCTACTTTTTCACCCCTATTTGTCTCGTTTTGCTTGCCTTTAACGCTCCCTAAGAGCGTTTCTACGTGTTTTACCTTCTTCTAGCATATTTCTCGCTTTTATAATGTGTTTGTAGGTAAATTGTCATTTGAGGCAATTTCTACCTAGTTTTGATCGACAAAGAGGAAGGTGAATCACTCGGAGGACCCACGACATACCTTGGGGGCCCCACATACCCTTGGGGGGGCCCTACTCGATGCACCAAAGCCCTCCCGAGTCAAGGCAAGCGAAACCGGGAAGAAAGCAACAAAGTCAAGCAAAGGAAGAGGCGAAAGGAGCATTTCACGGGTGTGAAAGGTGTCTCACGGTCGTGAGATGCCTTTCCAAGAAGTTGATTTTCGAGCATTTCAGCTCATGGCCGTGAAACTCATTTCACGGTCGTGAAAGTTAAGTCACGGTCGTGAAACTTGTTTCACGGTCGTGACTTGTTCGTGAAAGAAAACCTTGTTCTGCCACTTATGTCACGACCGTGACTTGCAGTTTCACGGCCGTGAGACTGATTTCACGACCGTGAAACACCCTTCACGGTCGTGACTTTGCCTGTCCATGAAGCCTTTCGAAGCCCATTTCTCCTCCATTTTGTAAACCTATAAATAGACCCTCTTATGTAATTAAAGGACACGAAACCCTAGATCTGAAACTTTCATAGAATTAGCATTTAATCTTCCATAATTAAGCTAATTAGTTGGTTAATTAGTAATTGCAACTTGGTTTAGTGTTGGAACTTGGGCTTGTATTGAAGATTGTGGGTGAAGACATTCTCCCTTTTCATTAATACAAGTATTGTTGGTATAAATTTCTCATCTTTTAGTTGTTTATGCAATTTATTTCATTTCAAGTTAATTATTTGTCATTTGATTGTTAGAATTATTCATTTCCAAAGTATGATGTTCATCTACCTATTTTTATTGTTTAGTTGTTTGCTTTCCTTCAATATGAGTGAGTAGCTTCCCTCTAAGGTTTAGGGGGAGCCTAAGGGAGGATTATGTGGGACAATTGGTTGAGTGATTCGTAGACTTGTGGTAATAATTAGAGTATTACCCATATGCACACTAAGTGTTTGATGAATTGTGTAAACGAAAGTTACACACTTTATCAAGTATTGTTTGATTATCTCTTAAGCGGCGGTGGTAGAGATGATTAGACTAGTGTTTATATGAGTGATTTGAGACAAATGCAATGGCTTTGTTGTAGATTATTAATTGTTGAGACATTAGCAATTAATTCAACTCAAACTTATTAACCGCTTGCTAATTACTTGACTAACCCATTGATCCCCCTAAGGTGAACCCTTTACCTTAGTTTTCCTTAAATTGTTTTTACCATATAATTTTAGCAATTTCTTGCATTTAGTAGTTCATAGTTAATCCTCTCATCCAACTCTTGTTAGGCTAGAATAAGACTCATTCAAGCTTGTAGTTGAACCCTCCATCCTTGTGGTTCGACCCCGACTTCCGCTATCGCATTAGACGGGTTTTATAAATTTTTTTTGCTTGGGCGGTACGCGACAAACCGCTCATCAATTATCTGTAACTTCTAGGTCCGTATACTTTGTACCCCTAGAGCAAGTACCATATTCATTTTAGTGCACATATTTGGAGGGATTCCGACTCCCCCCCAGGTTTTTCCCACGTTGGCTTTTCCGCGTCACAAATCTCTTGTGTTGTTACCATTCTTGCATATTTACTTTCGTTTTATCCTTCATTTTGCACTAGTAGAATAGCCGCTTTGATCCACCTAACATAAAAATACATAATCAGTAAGTTTTTACCAAAACAGTTTGGTGCTTGGACATAGTGGTTAATATCTACAGTCAGAACAAAAATCCAAATCCGAAATGTGAGGCTCTAATTCACCGAACACCAGCGGCTCTCCCATGCAACTCTCAGCGGGACCGCTGTAAAAACCCGGATTATTAAAACAAAAGAAATACCTTAATAACAAATAATTCATCAAAGTATAAAGATGAATAGGGTCAAGGTGGCGGAAACAGCTGACCAATCCGGATCGATACTTAAATCGAAAACTTAGGTAGCTTACGCGCAAAGTTATAGGCTAACACACTATAACCTTAACTTTGTAAACCAAAACCCTAAATAACCAAGTAAAACCCTAATCAACAAAACCCCAACCTATCCTCTCAAGGGAGGCTATGACAAACCCTACGACACCTTCCTAGGGGCGTGAATCAGCAACGCAGGCTAGGGTTCCAATATTGAACCCTAGTTCGCACCACAACGATAACATGATTTTTAAACAACAATTAGATATACAATTTAAATAAAAACATTAAACATGTATAATAATTACTATACACGCATAAAATCATATAATCAATCATCATTCATGTTAAGTAATTCACTTTCTGTAAACATAATTAAAGAAAGCAGCTAGTTACCTTTTTGACGCAATAAAGACTGCAATTCAATAAAAATATCCATGTAATCACCATTAATAGATTTCATATTCTTTACCCAACAAAATAAGAACCATAAAGGAAGGTCTAACGTTCATACAAATAGATCCCACAAAAATATGATGAAAAGAATATATTGTAAAGGTAGATTCAGGATTGTAAATATATGATATATCTTTGCATTTGGAATAAGGTAAGATTCATAACAATAGAGTTAAAGGGAGAAAAATGAAAAGAGTAGGAGAGGGGAGACTCACGGCGCAAATATCACGCTAAACAAAATGAGCAACCTAGTAGCTAGGTCAAGGTTCTCTATTTATAAAAGGTTTAAGTGGGCTTTTGATCCATTAGCTCACAAGCTGGATAATCACATTACAAATCAGGTTTAGAATAATTAAAACGCTCGGAGAGTTTATGTAAAAGAAGAAGCTAATAAATTAAAATAGTAATATCGGGCACGGACACTTTAACCCATCCAAAATTAGGCAAAAATCAGAAATAATTAACTAAAGGATATAATCAATAAATACGAAATAAATTATTAAATCCGAAAATAAATATTTCAATAAGAATATTTGCGAATAAAATTTATTATAAAACACGGGGTGTTACACCGCCTCAGCCACCACAGGGAATCACGTGCGACCCAGCCAGTGCAAGCCAGATGATCCCGTTCACCCTTCCAAAAGAGGCAGTAGGGTCGTCTAGACTTCCTAAGCCACCCAGGGTGCCAGATTAGCCGGTCAAGGTCTGAAGGAGCCATCTACCCAAAGCCAAACCAGGTCCAGCAAGGATAGCAGCCTCATCAGAAGCGAGATCGTGGCCAAACCCCACCAAATGGAAGGATCAGGGAAGCAACAACGCCCGAGCTCCACTCCTACTCAGCCAGACCCCCTGCAGAACATTCTTAAGGGGATGGAGTTCCTCCATGATGCCATTGAGGACTTGAAGAGGGACAATCAGAGCATGAGAGAAATGATGGATGCCGTGGCAAACCAGCAACCAAAATCCAATCCGCGTGGTGCCCGGATGTATGTATCAGCCACTCACCCTCCTAAGGGGGCACCCGGAGCCGATCCAAGTCGGCTGATCCCGCAAGAGCTCGTGACCCGGTTAGATCTGGAAGCAACATCACTTTCACGAACCATGGGACCTATTCGAATAGGAACTCTGACACCCAACCACTTTACACCCTCAGGCTACCTGCAGACCTAAGGTAATATCCCTTCTGGTGCTTCTTTCGTCACTAACCCTTTCTTTGGTCCAGGTACACCAAGTCAACCAACCATCCATCAATAGAGGCCTATCATCCACACTCAACCTATGCAGATCGGAGCAACCTTCTGTCCTTATCTAGGAGAGCAGACCCATGGAGGAGCAACACCCGGAGGTAGCTTCTTTGGCCATGCTTCTGGTGTTCCTAACCCTTTTGCGGGGGCAAGAGGACCGGCGGAACATCAGCTCCAGAAGCTAAGGGACATGATCAACAAGATACCTGAGATGCCACGTCCTATGGAGAAAGCTGTACCTGAGAGCTATGCAGACTCTCATTTCTTGGACATCATCGCTCTTATCAACGTGCCCAAGGGATTCAAACCTCATACCATGACACTGTATGATGAAACGGATGACCCGCTGAACCACATCAACCAGTACATACAAAAGATGATGGTAGTCACCGCAACAGGGCATTTGAAGGAAGCATACATGTGCAAGGGGTTCAGATCTACTCTGTCAAGAGCCTCCCTCTAGTGGTTTGTAACCCTGCCCAACAGGACCATTGGATTATTTGCCAATCTGGTGAACCTGTTCACTCAGCAATTGGCTAGAAGCAGGAAACTCGAGAAGCAAACCAGTGACCTGTACTGAGTGACCCATAAGTTCGACGAGTCTACTCAAGAATTCCTGAACAGGTTTAATAAAGAGAAGGTGTCAATTCCAAGATGCGACATCGCCACAGTAATTGAAGCATTCCGTCAAGGACTCCACCAGGATACAAATATGTACTAGAAACTAACCACGTACCCCTGTAATACCTTTGAAGATGTGCAATTTAAGGCTATGGCAGCAATCCGGTTGGAGGAAGACTCAGAATCTAGAAGGACCACCTATGACACCAATAGAAGTATCAGGAAAGCAGTGGTTGACAAGAGGGGCGAAAGATCAAACCCATACAGCAGGCCTACTGTCAACAAAGTCTCAGATAGGACGGATTGGAGGGATAACCCAAATCTACCTCTAAAGATCAGCGAGTATGATCTCTCAGTAAGCATGACATGCATGCTCAGAGCCTTGAAGGAACTAGAAGGAAAAGTAAGGTGGCCAAGGAAATCAGTTCGGGACAAAGCTTCCGACAAGAGAGACCAGAGCAGGAAATGTGACTTCCATGATGCTATCAGCCACAATACTGAAGATTGCGTATCACTACGCAAGGAGGTCAAACATCTCTACGGCGCATGGTACCTCGACAACCCCCTTTCTAAAGGGCGCAGTTCCGGTAAAGTAAACGCCAGAGATTGTAATACTCCGTATATTTGGGTACTTGGCACTTGGCCGAGTAAAGCTTACTCGACCGATTGGATTGTACTTGGCCAAGTAGAGTGTATTCGGCCGAGTAGGGTTGGTCTGTTAGTTTAGCAGTGTTCTGCTCTGGGGCACTCAGCCGAGTGTTGGAAGCACTCAGCCGAGTGTTGTAAGCACTCGACCGAGTGAGGTGTACTTGACCGAGTACATGTTGTAAGAGTACACCAGTCTGCGAGAAGTTTTTCAACGGTTTGATTAAGGGTTTTGTAGGAGAGTTAAATCATAATTTTTAGTTTACGTTCATAACACAAAACCGTATTTCTCTCAAAAACTCTCTCAATATCTCAAGAAGACTCTTAATAACTCCGTGCCGGATCAGATCTGTCTTTGCCTTGTTAATTGCTTCGGGGGAGATTTCATAGAAGAGGATTTCTGAGTTCATTGCTTGTCTTGCGGAATTTGCTTATAAGGTAGGGTTTCCCTACTCAGTGTTTGTATTGCTAATTGATGTTATGAGATTATATGATTCTTGATATGTGATGGATGTTGGTGTTGATGGAGTTCGGGTTTGGTGTTTGGTGTTTGAAGATGTTACTATGGTTACTGTGGTTATTGGTTTGGTGATTGCGTTGGGAGACGGATCACACCCCAAGTTTGCCCCCATGGTTATCCCGCCACGTGGGGGATGTGCACATTAATGTTCCGGGTTATCTCACTGCGGTGAGAGGGGCTTTTGACGCCTGTGGCTGCGGTCCAGGGTCAATAGGTGGTTTTTGTAAAGCAGGGATGGTAACCTGAGTCTATTGAGGTGTCCGCTGCGGTGGCCCTATGGTTTCTCCTTACCTTGTGCTTATCTTGTACGTTGGTCAGTATTCATATACTGAACCTGACTGTTCTTACAAAACTGCTAAGATCCATTGGGGGATGGTGAGCAGGTGACCGTAGGTAGTCGATAGAGCTACGTTGGGATCGAGGATGGGATCATCATGTGTGTCTTAGCTTTCGCTTAGCATTGGAGTCACATACATTGATTAGTAATTTTATAATACTTTAACATTGTTGAGTTTGGATTATTGGTCAGACGGTGCACTTACTTGAGTGCTAATTACATGTTGGTGCATTTACTGAAGCCAGCTGTAGACAAGGAAGAATAGGAGAACTACGAGAAATTGTAGATAACTCAGTTCTACATCTTTCGCAAACCACCCAGTGATGATTGGGCCGCATGTTTGGTACGCGTAACGATTTATGACAATTTGTAAGTTTATCGTAAGGTGATAGCTCAAATACTCTACCCCTTGGTCGTCATCTATGCGCCGGTACGGTTGTTTGGACAGAGTTTATTTGGAGTCCGAGTCGAAAACCGCTTCATTTTCTATAAACCGTTTTAAAACTCCGAGTTGGAACGCGCGGGAATATTCTGATTATTTTATTATATATTTCAAATTCTTTCTTTTTAATAAAATTATCTCGCATTATGTTTTAAAATGGAAGTGTAGGTCAACCACAATTCTGTAATAGAAACGTGGGAATCTTAGGAAACCTTTGGGGAAATGACGCACCAGGTGTTGCGCCTCTTCGAAAGATCGCAGTCCTCCTGCGCCTCTTCCCCATTCTATTATTTCTAAAGTTTGTGTTGTTCTCGAACTCTTTCACATTTTCTACTATAAAAGGAGAGCTCCGTTCTCACTTTTAAGGCAAGCCAGTGTTTCGCTCCTTATCTTCTCTCTCTTTGCATTCTAGAACTTACTCTAAGCTTATCGACATCTACGTGCTTGATCAATCGACCACGTTATTGCATTGACCGGACAATTTGACCAACTACAGACTTAATCAATTTACTTTAGTCCTTTGACAAGGCCACTTTCTGCATACATTCGAGTCGAGCTATCGCTAAAATGCAACTTAGTTAATCTCGTTTCGTCAACATGTAAGTTTGAGAGTGTAAATCCCGTCTTTTAGTTTGTTTTTATTGTATTTATTTTATTTAATAATGTAAGATTCACGTCACAAATAGATTCAAAAGTTTTATTAACAAAACCTTTTTAGTAGTGATCAGACGTCGAGAAGAAACGCATAAGCATCTGCGCCTCTTCGAAGAGGTGCAGGACCTGCTGCGCCTCTTTCAGAGGCTGCGTGCTCATGCTCTTCTTCTTCTTCCACTTGTTTCTACGTCTTTTGTTTTCCTTTTCTTATTTTCTTTTTATTCGTAAATAAATCGTAATTATTTTTCATAAATCGTTTTTTTCTTGGCTTAGATCCCTAATAGTCAATATTAGTGGGTTTTAGTCTTATATTTTAATAAGTTAAACCACTTTCACTCGAGTTTTGGATTGACAATTAATCGCAAATATCAACAACATTAACTGCTTGCGATTCTGGCTTCACAACAAGAACCCAACTCGAGAACAGACGTAACAGGTGCTGCGCCTCTTACAGAGGACGCACTTGCTGCTGCGCCTATTCTGGGCTAGTTTCTGTCTTTAAACTTCCATTATCGTTTTGACGTAGCTTTAATTACAAATTTAATCAACTATTAACTCTAAAGTCGCTGCTAATCCGTCCAATTTTTTTCTTTTCTTTTCTTTCAAATCTTCGTTTTGAGTATATTTCTGACGTAGATCCCGTGATCCTTTCTAATCTTTGTAATCAGTTGTGATTTCTTTTAGTTATTGTAATTGTATGATTTAGTTGTATGATTTCCTTGCCTTTTGTAATGAACCAATTCTAAATCCCGATTTCGACATAATTGAGTGCTAATTACATGTTCACCGACATAGTCTAATTCACATGTTAGGAGTAAAACGTTGGATGTTACATTGCATGCATACAATCGATAACATATCAAAGACAAACGATTCCCTTAATCATTAGTAGATGCCGCTATCGAGGGGGCGGGTTTAGGTGTTCGATTAAAGAGCTTCCTAATACGTACCCTTACCCCTTACTCCAGATCTCTGTGAACATCCGTGTTCATTGGCATCCACGAGAGTCAGTCTTGACATAGAATGCTAAGGGTAACGAGTTCTTAGTGTCCGTGTCATTACTTTGTGTCTTGACATGGCATAAAGTATTCGAACGGTTCCACTTTCCCACAAAATTGGTGGCGACTCCACAAATGCGTATCGCTACGCTTGGTCTGGTCCGTGGTCCCACCGTGTACCACAGTTTGGCAAGTCTGCTGAAGATATACACTTACGTGTTACCCAAGGAGAAACTTGAACAAGGTTAGGGAATCGTTTGTACGAGACAGTTATCGGTTTTCATTACTTGACCTTCTTAGGTCGTTTTTTTCGGCCTTCCTAGGCTCAACCTAACCCGTATCGACCAATCGTTCTGTCTGGACAGTCCAAATTATTATCTGGGCCTAAAGATGGATAGCGATTGACGTCAACCATACCGCGGTACATACTCATGTTAGTATCAAGAGCTTTCACTACTCGAGGAAATGGACTAGGAACCGACCTTACTCATGTCTGGCGCGGACCTCTCCACAGACCATGGGTTTGATTGCTTGGTATGGTGTAGATACCTCGAATCTACACCTTTCGCCAACCACCCAGTGATGATTGGGCCGCATGTTTGGTATGCGAAACAATTTATGACAGTTCATAAGATTGTCGTCAAGTGATAGCTCAAACACTTATTTCTACCCCTTGGTCGTCATCTACTTGTCGATATGGTCGTTTTGACAGTCATTAGAGTCATTTTGGAGTCCGGGTCAAAAATCACTTCATTTTCTATAAACCGTCTTTTAAAACCGTGTCTGAACGCTCGAAAATATTCTAGATATTTTAATATATCAAAACTTATCATATTTGGTAAAATATATTCGTATTTTATTTAGGAAGAATTCGAGATCTACCGCAACTCCTAAAAAGAAACGCGGAAATCTTTTTTTATGGTAGGAGACAACTCAGGAAGTAACGCATCATGTGGTGCGCCTCTTCCAAGAGTCGTAGTCCCTGATGCGCCTCTTTCCCAGCTCGTTTTGCCTGTGTCCGGAATATTTTCTTTATTTCTTTCCGTGTTCGAGTTATTCCAAAACTCTCCGGATGTCTCCCTATATAAGAAGAGGTTCGTGCACACTTTCAAGGCACGCGAGTGTTCCGCCCCTTCTTTCTCTCTCTTTGCATTCTAGACCTTGCTCTAAGCTATCGACATCTACGTGGTTGAGCAATCAACCACGTAAGCTCAGAATCTTCTGGGTACCTGTCACGGTTTGCATTGACCTACCAATTTGACCAACTCAACCTAATTAATCAACTTTAATCAATCAATTTCCTCTTACGAGGGCACTTTCTTTGCATCAAGTCAACATGTAAGTCCGAGGGTGGAATAATCCCGTCTTGTACTTTATTTTTGTATTTTAAATCATGTAACATTCATGTCGGATTTACGTCAAATCTTTTAAACTTTTTTGTAGTCTTTAAATCACCTTTTCTTGTTATTTCATAATATTAGTTTTTGTCGTCTTATTCAATTCGTTCATATCTAGTCTTAGATTTGTCTTTGACATATTTAGTATAATTAGTCAATTAAATAACTTTTATCCGACTTGTAGATCAATAATAAACAGTAAATTCACCAACGAATTATAACTGATCGCGATTATGCTTTCACGGCCAGAACCCATCTGAGAAACAGACGCAAGGTCTGATGCGCCTCTTCTAGAGGACGCACGACATGCTGCGCCTTTTTCGGGCTGGTTTCTGTCTCTGAACTTCCTGTTTCACTTTGACGTAGTTTAATTAGGTAATAAATCGACTATTATTCGTATTATCGTTGCTAATCTGATTCTTTTTAGTTTTATCAATTCTTTTCTTTATTTCAATTAATCTTCAAACGTATTTCCGACATAGATCATGAAATCCATTGTAATCTTTGTTCATTTGTAATTTATTTTAATCCTTGTAATCATTGTATGATTTAATTAACTGTTCTCACATGCAAATGAATCTTAAACTCTACATCGGCATAATTGATTGCTAAATTACATGTCAATCGACTAGTTAAGTTCACATGTTAGGATTAAAACGTGCATGTTGCATTGCATGCATATAACCGACAACATATCAAGGACAGAAGACTTTCCCTAATCATTAGTAGAGGCCGCTATCGAGGCGGGCATGATTAGGTGTTCGATTAATGAACTTCCTAATACCTACCCTCACCCCTTACTCCAGATCTTTGTGAACATCCGTGTTCATTGGCATCCACGAGAGGCATTCTAGACATAGAATGCTAAAGGTAACGAGTTCTTAGTGTTCATGCCATCACTTTGAGTCTTGACATGACATGAAGTATTCGATTGGTTCTAACTTCCCACAAAAGTTGCTGGCGACTCCACAAATGCGTATTTATACGCTTGTCCCTCGTTTCTCCATCCGTGGTTCCTTGCGCGCCACGGCTTCGGAAAGGAGCGCGAATCCGTGTATCACAGTTTGACGACTCCGCTGGGGATATTACACTAACGTGTACCCAGGGTGAAACTTGAACAAGGTTAGAGAATAGTATGTATGAGACAGTTGTCGGTTTTCATTACCCGACCTTCCTAGGTCGTTTTATTCGGCCTTTCTAGGCCTAACCTAACCCTTTCGACCAATCTTCCTGTCTGGAGGGTCCAAATTTTTATCTAGGCCTAAGGATGGATAGCGATTGATGTCAATCATACCACGGTGTGTACTCATCTTAGCACCAATGGCTTTCACTTCTTGAGGAAATGGAATAGGAACCAACCTTCTCATGTTTGGCGCGGACCTCTCCACATACCTTGGGTTTGATTGCTTGGTATGACAACCCACCCTTTAAGCCAAAACCCTTTTAAATGCACTAAGCATGCCGTTATTCTGCATATTTAAATGTGTATAACCCTAACATGATCACCATTTTTGTAAATAAACCATGACAAAATTTTCAAAATCAAAATCCTTCTTAAAACTGTAAAACATTGTCAAAGGTGGCCTAAAGTAGCACGAAATGAGTCAAAACTCTCTCCGAGTGTCTAATCAAAATAATTTCTCCACTTCGAGTCAACACTCCTACAACCACACTATGGTTGTCTAGGACAAACATTTCCAAGCCAGTCATTTTCAAAACCCACTTAAACACAGTGTCACACTCCCACTTCACAAGTCGAGTGTCTTCAAGTAAGTGTGCTAGAATGGTCGATCGCGTTCTGATTCGTCGTCGGTGTCTTGCCTCAGTTTTCAAGGTGCCCGAAACTAGTCAAGCAAGTGTTCATCAACCGAAGCCAAAAGGTAATGATTAAATCCTAGCTGCGCTCATCCATATCCAGGCAAGTCAAGACAAAACTTATGCTCGCCTCAATGCCATGGAGGATCGTATTGTTGCCATAGAAACTAGACTTCCTCCTCCAAACATGCCCCACAGTGTGCATGGTGAATTTCCACCTTTTGGGGGACAGCCGGAAGTCAATCCAAAGCCGGTTCCTACCGAAGCTGAAAAGCGACTCCAATACATGGAGGAGCAACTAATGTATCTCAAAGGAGATGACATTTACAGGGAGAATAATCGCAAATATGAAGTGGTGAACGCACAATTGCCAACTAACTTCAACATGACTGACATCCCAAGGTTCAAGGGGCTTCAGAACCCTTTAGATCACATTCAAGTCAATAAGCGCACTCTAGAGATACTCACCCAAAATGAGAATGACGGATTCACTGACTTCCTAAATAAGCGAAGGAAAACTAGCACACAGCTTTTTGAACGTCCAGATGAAGCTACTATTGTAGAGAAATTCGTGGACATGCTGAGACCCATTTATGCAAACCATATGAGATACCAAAATATAAGGTCTTCCAAAGATTTGACTGTGCTGGGAACAATAAGTAAAGACAATATCCGAAAAGGACTCTTGTCCATAACAGTAGGTCATGGGTATCAAGGCTGAACGAGTCGTTCTTATGGCTCCACCAGCAAACCAGGTAAGGTCAAATCTGTCGAACCATCCAAGAAAAAAACCCTCAAAGGAAATTCACCAACCTTGGCAACACACACTCCAGTGCCTTGGAAAAACTGAAACAACAAGGCAAAATTCAACCTATAGGACCTACACCTGACCCGGAAAAGAAAGGAAGGTTCTGGGATGGAGACGCTTACTGCGAATATCATAGAGGCAAAGGACACTATACAGAGCAATGCTACAAGTTGAAACATGTCATTCAAGATATGGTTGAGGATGGTCGTCTACCCATCCCTCCTGGGAGCAAGCCTAACAATTCTCTTGAAGTTCTAATGATTACAGATGAACAATCCACCTTAGATTGTTCACACCTCATTTCCCCAGTCGCAGAAGAAATCCATATGTTGGAAAGGGAAAAAGAACCCGAAGACAACAAATTCAAATCAGAATCGGAGTCCGAGTTTGAAATCTCTAGAGGGTCTTCTCCTGCTGTCACCCTGATAAGTGACATTTTGTATTGATTTATCCCCCGTTTTAGCTCGATTTCTATACGATTTATGCACTTTGTTAAGTGATTAACGAGCTAATACTGCTATTCTAGTTGTTTTGCGTGTTTTGACTCGTTTTATAGGAAATGAAGCGGTTTTGCTATATTTTCCTACTTTATGGAGCAAAGACACTAGGATACGAGTTTTCAAGGAATTGATGATAGCCAATTCATGATTTGATTACGCTTCCGCTACATCTTTCCTCGAATGGACTCAATTTAGATTTTTGGCTTTGAACTTTAAAAGGAAAACTCAACCCAAGTCAAGAGGAGATCAGCCCAAGCCCAATTCCGTAGTGCATTGACCAAAGACTAAGGCATAGGATTCCGTGCCTAAGATGAAAAGACGGAAAATCCGACTTACACAAAAACCCGATCGGATTACCTGTTACCCGATCGGGTATTCCTGCAAGAAGACGTTACTTGGCCCTTCTTCAATCCGAGCTTAAATGGGTGGTTTAATGCATTGACTAGGGTACGAATTTGCAAGAGGATCAGCAGCCATGCAGCCTTATAAAAGCTAATGATCATCACACACAATAACATATCATCTTTTTATCATCAACTTTTCCAATAATCTATTATCATATTTACATATCTTTTAGCATACTTTCTTACAAGTTTTTATAGCTCAATTCTTAGCATTTCCCTAGTGTTTACTTAGTTTTTTTTATTTGGTTGGATATTTGTTCTTACTTTCATTCTTATATACTCATATTCCTTATCGATAATTCTCTAATCTTATTTACTTATGCAATTTTAATCACCATGAACTATAATCTCACTAGTATCATTCTCATAATATTGTTGTTAGTAGGAAATCAACCTAAAATTAATCTAGTTAAAACCAAAACATTATTTAGCATGTGACATTATAAATCGCCTAATCATATAATCCTAAAAATTGTCATTAGAATCATTGTTAATATAATCACCATAATCACTTTAGTATTTGCATTCCATAATTTAATTTCTTACATCTTTTTCTTACTAATCTACTTAATCACATAATCACATAGATTAGATTAATTCTAATATTGTAAAATTATCATTGTGTAAATAAAATAAATAGAGTTGTAATATTTGAAATGATTTACGAGTTAAACGAATTATAAGAAGAGTAGTTACCAATTGAACCGTCTAAATTGTTTCTTCCTTTGGTCGTGTCAAATTCTATAACTTTGTTTAGTGGCCATAAGCAATTGTTTGTATTAGTCATTTCTATCTTTATGACGAGAGTTGGGATAGGAATTAGGACTATCAATAGGGGTTTAGTGACTTAACCATGCTGAAAGGACGTTAGGACCCACTAAAAGGTCGGTACGAATCCGGAAGGTATATACCGCTACAAGGCCTAGACAATCATAGTAATTCTAATATTGGTATCTATGAGACTTTTAATTAGTTTTACATGTATTTCTCTTTCACTATATCAACTTGATTAGTTAGTTTACTTTATCGTTTTAAATAGTTTATTTTATTGTCTTTTTATTTCCGTTATTAGATAGTTTACTTTATCGTTATCTAGTTAGTTTATCGTCTTTTTATTTCCGTTATTAGATAGTTTTTATTATTGTTATTCTCTGGTTAATTAGTTTAGTTAGTTAGACTTTCAATATTGTTATTTAAATATCGTCTTAGATAGAATTTAGTTGTTAATATCCAGATCAGAGGATTTCCCCGATCGGGTACGTGACAACCCGATCGGGTATGTCTTCTGTTTTGGGTTTTTTACTTTGCAATTTACATATTTGTTCTTACATATCGTCATTTATATTCTTGTCATTTTATTTTATGTTAATAGTTCAGACAAATAACTCAAGTGACTCGATTTTAAATGAAAACCAATCCATAACAATTCATAAGTAACACGTACTCCCTGAGGATCGACACCCTACTTCCCTAATTACATTCCTTATGTTGTTAGCCTAGTCCGGGTAAATTATTTTTGTTTCGGGACCGCGACAGAACCGATCACACCCCATCCCTCTATTTCGCCTAGCTTAGTGTCAAATAGTAACAATAGCTTGGGGTATGTCCCAACAACCGTTTGTATTCCCTATATTAGCATTTATTAATAAATAGGACCATCCTAGTCCTCTTTGAGTTACAAATGAGCACATGAACTTTTTGTTAGTCAGTTGTTCTACTTTTTACCTTCAACTAGTGGAATAGACATGAAATACTTTAAGTCGTATCTCTATAAGTGTAGATCACTCAACCTCTTTGAATAAGCTTGAACGAGGGCGTGCATTTACCACCTTGTCCATATCTTGTGGTGTCAAAATTTTTGATCGTCGTGTCTCTAGGTAACCTTTAGGTTTGGAGACCTCATCTTTTAACCTGATTCGTCAGATCCAATATGACTACCATAAATTGCATCATATGCCAAACATTTTGATACCCCCACCGGAGGATCAAAACGATTTTTTAGTGCAGTCGTGCCTAAACTCTAACAAGCTCAAACCAAAAAAACAAAAAAATCCCAACTATTCCAAAGCAAAGTCTCAAAAAAATTCACGAAACAAAGACAAACAAAAGTCCAATAAATCCAAATCCAAAAGAAAAAGAGAAGAAAAATTCCAATCAGAGACAAATCCAGTCAATCCAACAAAGTGTCAAAAATAAAAAAAGTCTCTCAAAAAAAAAACACAAACAAAACAAAATCTCTCAAGTAGTCATCTTTTCACAAAGTTTCAGACGAATCGACTCACAGTTACTTTGTCTCCATGCCTTTTGGGACGATCCTTTCATTCATTTAGGTGAGTGAGCGAGACAACACAGATCTCCATTGTTTTCTAACACCATAGAACCTCCAACTCCATTCCATTTCTTATCACCCTCGTTTAGAATCTAAAAATTCGACAGATGTACACTAAGATTATACGGTCACAAAATTATTTTGTTTCTATATTATTAGTTTCACGTAATTTGTCGAACTTGTTACTGTAAAAAGGGCAGAATTCATCCAAATTCTCATTTACAAACAAACTAACGCGCCTCGTGTAGCCCACGTGCCGCTCCTGCGACACAAAATAAAACCGGCCTCTGGCCTCTTAAGACTGAACGTCACTATGCTCTTGCATTTTGACAATTGGATATCCCCATGTCGTCAAAAGAAAATAACTCCTCAAATTCTCACCATTCCAAGCATGAGCATGTGCCAAGACAGCCTAGGGAACGATATCAAGCTTGGATTTCCTAATCCTCTTCGGGTTTGAGACACAAATCGACATCGCCGAAAAATGAGAACACTTATTCACGGGACTCATTTCACTCCTCTTTCCATTATTTCAAACTCTTATACATTTTCAACACCTATACATTTCTTCTTTTACAAAACCGCGGTTTTTAAGTCCAATCTTTCGTTTTGCGTTAGTTAGGCCACCAACATGCAAACACGTAATTTGTGCGATTTCTATGTGATGTGATTTTCGGCAGCATGACGGCAAAACCGCCGTCTACCAAACCTGTTTTGTTTTCGGACTAACCTGCAGGGACATAAAACATTCAGCAGTAGAAACACGCAGGCCATCAAATACAGCCATAAGAGGCATGTACATCAAGCTGGGGGCTCTCGCCCAAGACAGAGTCAAATCCAAAACTGGGGGCTCTCGCCCAAAACAAAAACTAAGAAACATAGGCTCTCTCGCTCATAAGCCAAAAAACAAATCCAAAAAGCCAAAAAGCCAAAGCCAAAGCCAAAGCCAAAGCCAAAGCCAAAGCCAAAAAGACAAAGCCAAAGCCAAAATCAAAAGCCAAAAGCACAAGCCAAAGTCCAAAATTCAAAACAGGGGGCTTTCGCCCAAAACAAAATAAGTTGTGTGCAAAAACCAAGCCAAAATGTTCAAACCAACAATAAAACAGCCAAAGACAACTAATCCTCATAACCAAGCCCAACTAGAACCTGGAGAGCGACAACCTCAGTGTCTCTGTCCTCTAGCTCCCTCAATAAATAAGATGTCTCCTCTTGGGACTATGCCAGCTCGCGCTCCAAGACTATCTGCAAAGAAATGCCTCATTTCAAATCACTTCTTTTGAAATACAACAAAATGAATAAGGAACGAGAGGTTCATACATTTCAATCCCGGCCACCTACGAATGCCTCAATGGCCATATCCCTGAGCCAGTTGACCACCCTCCATAACGCTACATGCCGAGACGGTGCCGCCTGCATTTAAATCAAGTGCATTCCTATACAATAGCCGGAATTGGAAAATTGTACTACAGCACCTCGAGGTAAGCTGGGGGCTTGACGCCTGCCACCTCGATCTTCTACAGACAATGTAAAAAGAACGTTGGCTCTTCTGCCACTCACTGTTCGTCATTTTAAGCAATCCCCAACGACATCAAACAATCCTCAGCAATTTCAAGCACGTCAAGCAATCCCCAGCGGTTTCAGCATTTCAAACAATCCCCAACGATTTCAAACAATCCCCGGCAATTTCAAGCAATTTCAAACAATTTCAAACAATCCCCATCGGTTTCAACATGTCAAGCAATCCCCAAAGATTTCAAGAAATGTTAAGCAATCCTCAGTGACTTCAAGCAACGTCAAGCAATCCCCACCGGTTTCAGCATTTCAAGCAATCCTTGGCGATTTCAGTCATTTCAAACGGTTTCAAGCAACCCCCAGCGGAGTTGCAGCTCTTGCTGCACCCTTTCCCCAATAGAGCTCTACTTAGGAGTTTGGTTATTACACGTTTTTGCTTGTGGGCCCAAATGCTTTTCAATATATCTTTCCCTAACAAGAGTCCGCCTGAAGACAGACGCATGAAGATTCTCACAACATGCCCATTCAACGGCAATAAGATTCTCATCATACGCTGATAACACAATATTTTACTCGTTTTTGTCCCTTATTTTGTCTCTTATTTCGTTAGATTAGTGACCCGACTATTACATTATTCACTCCATTTGAAATAAAGTAGAATTTTTATCGCCTTACATTGGTTAGTTTATTTCTCGAGATTTTCGTATTGCTTCCGTCCTTTTTGTCTTATATAGGTACCAAGTCGGGCAAACAAAGTAGATACACAAGTTTGCAGTTCACTATTTCGGTCCAATTCATTTTGCCAGATGGTTGATGGAGTTGCGTCCATTTAACCAAGTCACTTTGGACTATTTGATCCCACTGCCCAACATTTCATTAGTTGACCTTTTGACATCAACTTGGTCCTTGTTATTGGCCCACCAATTATTGCTTGATGAGTTTTAGGAGACAAGAGGAAAGAAGCCCATTAACCCAATTTTTGGGAACAACAATACGAAGAAAGCACACGAGAAAGAAAAGAGACGCAAGAGAGAAAAACAGTAGGAGTAGGTAGTAGTAGTTAGAAGACCCAATTATCATCTCCTCTCAAAATTAATTTAGATCTAGTTTTATCATATGTAATAGATTCATTATTCCGGGACAAGATTCAATCTTTATGCAATTAATTCTTCATTCTAGTTCACTACACAATTTCCTTCAAGTTGGGTATAATTTTCTTTCCCTTTTCATTTTATTATTGTTAATCTCATGTCTTTGTTTAAGTTGATTTTAGTTGTTAATTTCTTTAAAGTTTGTTACTTTGTTATTTAAATCATGTTTATGTTCTTTTTATTGTTAGTGGGTGGTTTAATTACTTTAGTTTTCACCATGTTAGAGTAGATTATTGCTAGGGTTAAAGGGGATCTTAAGTGGGATTTAATGGGTTTAATTATTGTGTTTTGTTAAGAGTAATTTTGTGGGTTACTTGTCTTTAATCTTATGCACACTCCATGTTCGATGAAATGCTTAAAGTGAAAACTTGAGTATTTCTCTATTTTTATTCACTACTCTTTAAAGCGAAAGCTTAGACTAGTAGTAATTAGACGACATGATTTTGATAGGATTGGCTTAATATGAGCGATAGCTTGCTTAGACCCGAACAAAGGGACCTCTTAGACCGAAAGGTTGAGACTTTACCTAGACTTGTACCCATCTTAATTACCTTATTTTGTATATGTTGAGCGTTGGATGTTTTCATCTTGTCTTATGTATTTAATATATTTCTTGAATTGCTTAAATGAAAGTTTGACATTTCTTATCGTGTAGACTCGTCATGGGCGAAAGCCCTTGCCTTGTTTGTTGACCGCACTTGACAAGTGGGTTGAGAATGGCTAAGGCGAAAGCTTGGCTATACTCGACTCAAGGACCTTCTCTCATTGAAAGATGGAGACACACCTAGACCTCATCCTTCGTTTCACCTCTCATTTTGTCTTAGACTTGACCCCACCTACTTAAGTGAACCCGAGACCCTAGCCGCCTGTCCTCATTTGTGTTCTTTGTTTAGTTTATGTTTACTAGTTTTTTTAATCAATTAGCTTATTATTATAACTCACATTGTTTGTTTGACTAAACTAGAATAAAACCGAGACTTATAGCCTAACCCCACCGTCCTTTGTGGTTCGACCCCGACTTCCGCTATCGCATTAGTTGGGGTTTACAAATTGTTTTTGCTTGGGCGGTGCGCGACAAAAAATGCCCATCAAAATGGCGCCATTGCCGGGGATGGTGCTTTGTTAGATGTAAGTCTTAGTTTAGTTTTGGGATTAGTCATATTTTATTGCTTTTGAAAAATTGAAAAAAAAACTGTTGATTATTTATTACTTGCATTTTTAGTTTATAATTAGTCATTTGCATTTAGAGTCTTATATTCCACCATGTCTTCATTCAATATTTATCAAGATGAAAATGAACCATTCCATGAGTATCTTGCTAGGTTTGATTCTTATATCTCTGACGGTGCTTCTCGTGGCTACTTTCTTACCAAGTTTGAGGCGCTTTGCGCTTTATGTTCGGGCATGAATTCCGAAACTTGTAATTTGGCAAATTATATGAGTTGTGATCGAGTCTTTAACATGAATTGTAAAGACTTTTGGAATTTCATAGAATTCATGGCTTCCCAATGCGAGGAGATAGCTCACCAAGACTCAAATGAATGATTCTTTTCCTCTTGATAATGAGCATAATATCCAATCTCAACATGTTCCCCTCTTCCCCAACAATATGTGTGGTATGCAATCATTCTCACCTACTTGTGATACATGTGGTGGTGTGGGACATACCTCTCAAGTTTGCACTTCACCTTCTTATTTCTCATCTTATCCCAATGTAAGTGCAATGTATAATGCCAATATTGAACCTCCTTCTAATAAGAACATGTCACACTTTGATTGTTATCCAACTTCACCTCTTAAACACCAACTCACACCCAAAAATGAAAAAAAGTGAGTTCGAGTTTATGAGAATTGATGATGATTCATGTTTGAATAATGTGCATTGTTCTCTTGTCAGTGATGATATGAATGACATGTATTTGAATGAGCTTGAGCATGTGACATTTGATGTGAATCTTGATGATGAAAATTGTGTTGACAATGTTGTTGGTTAGAAAAGTCCTTGGGATGAGTATGCAATTCTTGATGTGCCCTTGCATGCTAATATGATGAATGATGATGATGATTTGCATGCCCTTGACGTCTCTTTTGAGCCACCTTGTCTTTTATCGATACAACCCTTGCCCTTCTTATGCCAACCTATACCTTATTTTGTTGATTGTGAGTTTGAAAGTTTCAACTGAGTTCTAGTCATAATACCCAAGAGAGAGATGTGCCATCAATTGTCACAATTGACATGATTAGTGACAAACCTTGTGATCACCCTCTTGGGAATGGAAAGAGTAAGGAGACAATTTATAGGTTACCCCACGAACTTAGCAACAATCCAACACTATCCAAACCAACCAAAACCCCTACACATGAGGAGACATCTCGTCTCGAAGCTTTGATCATGTCAATGATAAAAGCACAAGGGAAATTGGAAGAAATGATTGAAGAGGCAACTTTGGCAACAAATGAAGCTTTTTCAAAGATAGAAGCAAGGATTGGCAAGATATCTAGGGAAAAAGAAGCAACCAAGGATAAACACAAGGAACCTAACCTTGAAGAAGGGAAGATCCTTATTCCCTCTAAACTTAAAGATCCAGGTTGTTTCAACATTTCTTTCACCATGTGTTTCCATAAGGTAAGAGGTGCATTGTGTGACTTAGGAGCTTCAGTTAGCGTCATGCCTTTTGATGTCTATCATGAACATTGCCCCATACAAATGAAATTCACTAGTACTAGCCTCCAACTTGCCGATGGATCTATGCATACTCCGGCAGGAACTGTGGAAGATGTCCCAATACGGATTGGGTATTTCCTCATCCCCGTCGATTTTTATGTAATATATTCAAAGGGAGAAAGGGATGACCATATCATATTAGGGAGACCCTTCCTAAATACGGTTGTAGCTTGTATTGATGTGAAGGGAGAAAGGATCACATTTGAAATAGGTGGATCGAGTGCCACCTTTGACAAAAAGGGGGATGTGTTGAGCGTTGGGGATGGCGACCTCGAAGCTTTCAAAACTGCGGAAGAATGAGATTGCCATGGGTGTTGGCAAAATGGTAAATGTGGAAACTTCAAGGATGAATCCAGCTACTAAGAGCTAAAATCCCTTCATAAGGCTTAAGGAGGGATGGAACAACAAAGTCTAGCATGACTCAAAATGCGCTTGTCGGGAGGCAACCCGTCTTTTTCTTTTCTTTTTCTTTATGCATTCTTTTTCTTTTACTTATTAGGCAATGATTTTTATTTTGGACTCTATTTTTGGATTTTATGTTGTAATAGTTAGGAACACTTTCTTCGTTTTACTTGTTATTATGCATATTTCGTCAATAGATTTTCGTACTTAGAATCGGAGGACCTATTGAGACGAGACGAAGCTATCCTTGGCACAAGTTGTCAAGATCACTAAGGTTAGTAAGTATGTGCAAGGACATAGCCAAAAGGTAAGAGCAAGTGGCAAAGAAAATAGAAACAAAAACCGGATCAGCAGGTTTACCCGATCGGATCCATGTCTACCCGATCGGGTAAATGGTCTGTTTCGTGTTTTACTCTATTTTCTTCTATAAAACCCATTGGCTACCCTTTTGTTTACTACCTTATACCCGTGTTCTTCAATCTAAAAGCTGAAATTTTCTCAAAACCCTCAATTGTTAGTCTATTCTTGCAAAATTTGTTCCTATAGTTCATCAAGGGCAACTACTAATCATCATCAAGTAAGTTATTTCTACTTTAGTTACTTAAATCTCTCTATATTTTTCAGAAATCCAACATAAACAAACCCTAACTCCAATTTGGGGGTTCTTGATTTTGATTGCAAAACTTGTTTAAATTGGATTTCTAATGATTCTTACATGCTATAGAGTGAATTCTAGTGATTAATTAGGATGATTACTTTGATTTGGATGTTTATTTGCTAATTTGGATGCTCATCTTTACTTTATGCTAAGAACTTTTGTTTAAGTGATAGTATGATGCTTGAATTCATGCTTTATACTATGCACTTATGATCTTGTCATGTTAAGTTAGCATTGGTACCTTTAGGAAGTAGCCAAATTCATTCAAGTATATGTTGCTCACCTAATTAACATATTGCTATGCTTATAACATCCATTTGTGCTTAAAAGATAGCATGACAATGTTTTACTAAGGTCACTATACTTGAATTTGTGCTTAAAGCTAAGTATTATAACACTTATGACTATCAAATTGTGTTTACAAATGAAGTGTTTTAATACTAGTTATTTGTAGAAAATGGCACCTTTACTAAGGAAACCAAAGAGGGCAAGAACCCCCACTCAAGGAGAGAGTAGTAAAGCACAAGAGGAGGATATTGAAATGCTTGATGCTAATGAACAACCCGAAAATCAAGGGAATGCTATGCATGATCCTAGCTTCCCGGATGTACAATTTAGCTCACATGAGCAATGGCAAAAATGGTGCGTACTTAAAAGCAAAGGTATGAGGGCAACCAAGTTCCTCAATATTTCTTCTTTAAGGCATATGAAACTTTTTGAGCATGTTAAAGTGTTGTTTAGGGGTCTAAGTATGAGTGCTAGCATGAACTTTAGCTATGAGACTTTCCCCCAATTAACTCTTGAATTTTTGAGCTCATTCGAGTTGCATCGGTCTAGAAATAGAAACACTATGCCCCAAGTTCGGTTTCGTTTGTTCAATGATGATTATAGTATGAACTTGGAGAACTTTGCTAGTTATTTTGGTCTCACCACTGCAAACACTGTTATCTCACCTCCGGAAGGCTTTGATGTTAGCCTGCTTTGGAGTGCTATTTCGACTTACCCTGTCTCTCGTTGGGACCATGTCCCACACCAACATATACATCATCCCGCCATTAGAATCTGGCAAAGATTCATGGGATGGACCTTTTTGGGTCGTGCTGAACCTCATTTGGTGAGACGAGTAGAGTTAGAAATGTTAGGAGGATTTTTGAATGTGGATGGTGATGTACCATGGTCTGTTAGTATACCGTATCATTTTGCTGTTCAGTTGACCAAAGCTGTTAATCCTAAGAACACAGCCTTTGTCTATGGAGGTCTTATCACTCACTTAGCTGTGGGAGTTTGTGGCTTTAACCAAGCCACCACCGACCTTCAGACATTGACTACACCTCCCACCGAGATGGGAAATGGGTTAGATTATGCATACTTTGTTAAGCTCAACTGGTTTCGTGCTTCTCACCCCCATATGATTTGGAGGATTGCTGGCCGTGACTCGGTCAAGTTGACCGCCGAGGAAGAGCAAATTCCAATTCTTCGGCAGCGACCTCCACTTCAAGAGGGTGAGTCTATCTTACCTCGACCTACCTACTACCTTCCTGTTGGGGATATTACTCCCATTGACCCCCCTGTTCAGCTTAGATCCAGCCGCCCTGAGGTTGGATCATCCTCTCACTCGACCCATGCTGAGGGCAATGTAGCCGCCATGTTTGAAGCTTTAACATTGTCTGTCAATAGGATTCAGTCCGACCAACAGCTTGCTTTGTACCCCATATATGACCACTTTGCTAGGCAAGGTGTGATTAGACCCGAGGGCCCCCACCCGTCTTTTTATACTTGGCCCGAGGGGAGGTATGGTGCTGCTTATGGTGCAGGTGTGCCGCGAACCGGACCGGATTATTGTGGAACCGACTATGGCGTAGAGAGGTTTGGAGGGTATGGAGGTGATTTTCCTGATCACCAAGTGGAGGAGTATCAGACCTTTGGAGCCAGCAACCCAACCGGGATCTTTCCTTCTCGTGGTAGTTATCATTCTGCAGATGATACCCACTATGCAGATGCTTCTGGATCCGAACCCGAGCCACCTCCTTCTGAGAGGAGAGGCCGTAGCTGGTGGCCTTTGTGATTTGATGATGAGCTCCCCTTGTTTATACTAGCTTGGGGGAGGCTGGCCATTTTGTAAGAATTTTATTCCTTTTCTTTATTTTTCACATTTTTAGTTTTATTTTGCCTTTTTCCCATTAGAATTTCATATCGTTTCTCTGTTCCATGTGCTGTCAACCGTTTCTCGGTTTGTTTCTGTTATAATTGCATGCACATTGAGGACAATGTGAAGTTTTAGCTTGGGGGAGGATTTGCATTTAGGAACTGCATTTAGGATTGCATTTAGATTTTTAGCTTTCTTTTTAGTTTATTTCTTTTTAGTTTTCTTAGTTTCTTTTTAGTTTTTATAAAAAAAAAAATTTCGAAAAAAAACAAAAAGAAAAGATCATTTCCATCTTACATTTCTCATTTTGTAGTTTTTATAAGCTGATGTTTCGTTTTATTATGAGGAATTGTGCATTCATGGGGATGTCTTGTACACAGTAGATAGGAAATTGCATTTGGACTTAATTAAGCTTGATCTTGACTTTGGCAAGCTACTCATATTGTAAGGTAGAGCCTCCAGTGGTCGGTACATCTGAACCCGATCCCAGTTTAGGAGTGAGTAGTTTCTCCTTATAGTCTGTGTTACATCAAAACGCATAAGTATGGTTTTTATTCCATTTTCTATAAGTATTACTGTCATGATCTACATTTTGAAGCCATTCAATCTCTTGTTCACCTTTCACAATAAACACCCTTCTTTCTAGCTACATTATAAATTTGCCTACCCTTGTTGAGCTAGTAACCAACTATTTGTGTAGGGGTGTTCTGTGCTTTTGCGATGTTATGATAATTCCACCATTTGGTGTGAGCCGTCTCGGGATTACTGATTTTCGGGTTTTGGTGAAAGAGAGAAAAAGAAGAAAAAAAAAGAGCTTTGAAAAAATTATGGAAAAAGAAAAATGAAAAATGAAATTGAAAGCTCATAAGAAAAAAAAGAAGAAGAAAAAAAGAAAGGAAAAAAGGAAAAACGCTTCCATGAAATGAAAAGAAAGAAAATTATGGGAAGTTGTATCTTGATTCTAATGTTTAATAAGCCAATATGCTGCTTCTGGCTTTGACTATTATCGATGGGAATTGGTATGATTTGGATTGATTATCCACTACACATTTGGTTATTACTAGCTTGACTTTAAGCTCCACATGACCAAATTCATTTGTCCACTTTCTTACCCAAATTTCCCAAGCCTTTTCTTTACTTTACTTGAGTTTCTTACATTATAATTTGATCATGATTAGTTTTACTTAATGATTTCGGATTCTCTACCATACTAGACTGCGGGCACATTCTTATAAGTTGTAGATAGGTGAGTGTCACTTCAAATTTGAACCAATATTTCCTATTTTACAAAAAAAAAAAATTTTGAGTGAAGAGTGTACCGTGAGAGTCCATTGTCAAAAGATCATGCAAGAGCTGAAAAGGTCCGAAGAGTATTTTCTATGCTGCGCCGTTATGTAAATCTCAACCATGTTTCGCCTTTTTCTTTCGCCCTTGTTGCTGTGGGTTTATGATTAATCTACTTATTAGAGCTTACTTTTTGAGATTTGCATGATAGATTGATCATCGTTAGCTACCCTTGTCCTAGTTATGCTTGTTATATTTGCTTGAGGACAAGCAAGGGTTTAGCTTGGGGGAGTTTGATAAGTGACATTTTGTATTGATTTATCCCCCGTTTTAGCTCGATTTCTATACGATTTATGCACTTTGTTAAGTGATTAACGAGCTAATACTGCTATTCTAGTTGTTTTGCGTGTTTTGACTCGTTTTATAGGAAATGAAGCGGTTTTGCTATATTTTCCTACTTTATGGAGCAAAGACACTAGGATACGAGTTTTCAAGGAATTGATGATAGCCAGTTCACGATTTGATTACGATTCCGCTACATCTTTCCTCGAATGGACTCAATTTAGATTTTTGGCTTTGAACTTTAAAAGGAAAACTCAACCCAAGTCAAGAGGAGATCAGCCCAAGCCCAATTCCGTAGTGCATTGACCAAAGACTAAGGCATAGGATTCCGTGCCTAAGATGAAAAGACGGAAAATCCGACTTACACAAAAACCCGATCGGATTACCTGTTACCCGATCGGGTATTCCTGCAAGAAGACGTTACTTGGCTCTTCTTCAATCCGAGCTTAAATGGGTGGTTTAATGCATTGACTAGGGTACGAATTTGCAAGAGGATCAGCAGCCATGCAGCCTTATAAAAGCTAATGATCATCACACACAATAACATATCATCTTTTTATCATCAACTTTTCCAATAATCTATTATCATATTTTATCTTTTAGCATACTTTCTTACAAGTTTTTATAGTTTTCTTAGCATTTCCCTAGTGTTTACTTAGTTTTTGTTATTTGGTTGGATATTTGTTCTTACTTTCATTCTTATATACTCATTTTCCTTATCGGTAATTCTCTAATCTTATTTACTTATGCAATTTTAATCACCATGAACTATAATCTCACTAGTATCATTCTCATAATATTGTTGTTAGTAGGAAATCAACCTAAAATTAATCTAGTTAAAACCAAAACATTATTTAGCATGTCACATTATAAATCGCCTAATCATATAATCCTAAAAATTGTCATTAGAATCATTGTTAATATAATCACCATAATCACTTTAGTATTTGCATTCCATAATTTAATTTCTTACATCTTTTTCTTACTAATCTACTTAATCACATAATCACATAGATTAGATTAATTCTAATATTGTAAAATTATCATTGTGTAAATAAAATAAATAGAGTTGTAATATTTGAAATGATTTACGAGTTAAATGAATTATAAGAAGAGTAGTTACCAATTGAACCGTCTAAATTGTTTCTTCCTTTGGTCGTGTCAAATTCTATAACTTTGTTTAGTGGCCATAAGCAATTGTTTGTATTAGTCATTTCTATCTTTATGACGAGAGTTGGGATAGGAATTAGGACTATCAATAGGGGTTTAGTGACTTAACCATGTTGAAAGGACGTTAGGACCCACTAAAAGGTCGGTACGAATCCGGAAGGAATATACCGCTACAAGGCCTAGACAATCATAGTAATTCTAATATTGGTATCTATGAGACTTTTAATTAATTTTACATGTATTTCTCTTTCACTATATCAACTTGATTAGTTAGTTTACTTTATCGTTTTAGATAGTTTATTTTATTGTCTTTTTATTTCCGTTATTAGATAGTTTACTTTATCGTTATCTAGTTAGTTTATCGTCTTTTTATTTCCGTTCCTAGATAGTTTTTATTATTGTTATTCTCTGGTTAATTAGTTTAGTTAGTTAGACTTTCAATATTGTTATTTAAATATCGTCTTTAGATAGAATTTAGTTGTTAATATCCAGATCAGAGGATTTCCCCGATCGGGTACGTGACAACCCGATCGGGTATGTCTTTTGTTTTGGGTTTTTTACTTTGCAATTTACATATTTGTTCTTACATATCGTCATTTATATTCTTGTCATTTTATTTTATGTTAATAGTTCAGACAAATAACTCAAGTGACTCGATTTTAAATGAAAACCAATCCATAACAATTCATAAGTAACACGTACTCCCTGAGGATCGACACCCTACTTCTCTAATTACATTCCTTATGTTGTTAGCCTAGGCCGGGTAAATTATTTTTGTTTTGGGACCGCGACAGAACCGATCACACCCTATCCCTCTATTTCGCCTAGCTTAGTGTCAAATAGTAACAATAGCTTGGGGTATGTCCCAACAACCGTTTGTATTCCCTATATTAGCATTTATTAATAAATAGGACCATCTTAGTCCTCTTTGAGTTACAAATGAGCACAAGAACTTTTTGTTAGTCACTTGTTCTACTTTTTACCCTCAACTAGTTTTGCTTCCCGTGAAATTCACGGATTCGTTAATGGTTTACGACTTTTGACTTCTTCGGTTTCTTTTGGTCCTACCTATGGTGAAATAAAATATATTAAGTGATTTAAAAAGTACATCTGAGATACTACTACGTAAATGTTTTTATGAAATTGACAACTTTATCTTTCGCTTCTGGCGATAAAAAGGGGAACATTTTACACTAAAACACAAGTACACAACCATAATTCCTTGTCAAATAAGAGAGAAAACGTCTAATGACACAATTAAAAATAATTCTTAACATTTCTAGCAGATTATTAGAAATTTAAGTAATATAAAGATTTATTATAAAAGTTATAGTTGTATTTTTCTTTAATTTAAGATTTGTTAGCTTCACCTTTGTTATAAACATTGAATCTTGTACATGGTGATCGGTGAGTATGTTACGTCCATGTTTTTCCGAGGTAAACAAACTGCCTCTTAATATTATACATACTCTAGAATTAGATGTAGTTCTTTAATTTGTGTTTGTTGATTACTAAGTCTTTCTTTCTTGTGATGGGGCGACCCGTCGCAAGCTTGCGACGGGTCAAATCCCCCTCACAAAGAGAAGTGGCAAGGCAAGTGGGTGACAAAGGGTCACCCCGTTACAAATGAGAATTTGTGTTTGTTGATAGCTATCCATAGTCATGGTTTATTGTCAAATGGCTCATTCCTAAACAATGCACGGAGAATGTCGTTCAAATGAATACATTCCACTTTAGAGACTTATAGAAACTCTTGTTAGCCTTAGAAACTCTTAGTTAATATTAAAGGTTGACATATATCTCATATGAATTTAATCAATGTGCATCCTCAACCAACTTAAGCTAGTGCTAGCCAAGCCAATTTTAGCCAATTAGTTCTCCCTGCAATAGTGCAACTCTTATGTATTGATATCTCATACTCGCGGAACCCTTGACAAAAATCAATACCAAGAGACATTAGTAAACGGATATATTAGCCAAATCTCTGTAACAAAGTAAAGTATATCTCTGTAACAAAGTAAACTACAAATATTACAAAAAAAAAAAAATTCCATGTGATTTCAAATGAGCTCTTCCTCGCCCTACTAAACTATGTCCTTATAAATTATATCTGCAAATTTAAAAATCTTGCTAAATCCATAAATTTAGATTATACGACAATAAGTAGATAATTAATCTCAACAAAACTTAACTATCACATGATAAATTATTAGGGGTTGATTAAGATTCACATATAGGCTCAACACCTGTCAAAATATTAAAAAAAAACATTAGCATTGAGAACCTTGTTACATACAATGACAAAAACCACACCTATTGAGTCTATATTCAAAAGCTTGAATCACACAATATATTATTATAGTAACATACTTACATACACTAAGTGAATCATACCGTAGTAATTTGCGTTAATAAGAAGAAAATAGGCGAGTCATCTAAAGTAGACATGTGAGCGACCCGAGTGTAATAAATATTTGTTTAATGAAAATAAAAGGGGATTAGGTAGAGTTGGGAGTGTTTCGAACTGCAATTTATAAGGGAATCATGTGACTATAGATCAAGAAAGTAGAAACTAAATCATTTAAGGCGGAATTTCAAAAGATGGAAGATGAAGAAGCTAATTATTAGAGTTTAATATATATGAGTAATTGACTAATCACTAAGAGGAAGCGGAAAGGTTGGAATTGCATGTAGTAACGGGTAAGAAAGATGTTTGTTGGTAGACTTGGTTGGAAATGTTTTTTCTTATTGTGTAAGGGGTTGCCATGTGACATGCTCAATTTAAGGCGGAATTTCAAAAGATGGAAGATAAAGAAGCTAATTATTAGAGTTTAATATATACGAGTAATTGACTAATCACTAAGAGGAAGTGGAAAGGTTGGAATTGCATGTAGTAATGGGTAAGAAAGATGTTTGTTGGTAGACTTGGTTGGAAATGTTTTTTCTTATTGTGTAAGGGGTTGCCATGTGGCATGCTCAACTTGCCTTTTTATATTATTTATAGACTAGTGGAATAGACTTGAAATACTTTAAGTCGTATCTCTTTAAGTGTAGATCACTCAACCTCTTTGAATAAGCTTGAACGAGGGCGTGCATTTACCACCTTGTCCATATCTTGTGGTGTCAAAATTTTTGATCGTCGTGTCTCTAGGTAACCTTTAGGTTTGGAGACCTCATCTTTTAACCTGATTCGTCAGATCCAATATGACTACCATAAATTGCATCATATGCCAAACATTTTGATACCCCCACCGGAGGATCAAAACGATTTTTTAGTGCAGTCGTGCCTAAACTCTAACAAGCTCAAACCAAAAAAACAAAAAAATCCCGACTATCCCAAAGCAAAGTCTCAAAAATATTCAAAACAATTCACGAAACAAAGACAAACAAAAGTCCAATAAATCCAAATCCAAAAGAAAAAGAGAAGAAAATTTCCAATCAGAGACAAATCAAGTCAATCCAACAAAGTGCCAAAAATAAAAAAAGTCTCTCAAAAAAAAAAAACACAAACAAAACAAAATCTCTCAAGTAGTCATCTTTTCACAAAGTTTCAAACGAATCGACTCACAGTTACTTTGTCTCCATGCCTTTTGGGACGATCCTTTCATTCATTTAGGTGAGTGAGCGAGACAACACAGATCTCCATTGTTTTCTAACACCATAGAACCTCCAACTCCATTCCATTTCTTATCACCCTCGTTTAAAATCTAAAAATTCGACAGGTGTACACTAAGATTATACGGTAACAAAATTATTTTGTTTCTATATTATTAGTTTCACGTAATTTGTCGAGCTTGTTACTGTAAAAAGGGCAGAATTCATCCAAATTCTCATTTACAAACAAACTAACGCGCCTCGCATAGCCCACGTGCCGCTCCTGCGACACGAAATAAAACCGGCCCCTGGCCTCTTAAGACTTAACGTCCTTATGCTCTTGCATTTTGACAATTGGATATCCCCATGTCGTCAAAAGAAAATAACTCCTCAACTTCTCACCATTCCAAGCATGAGCATGTGCCAAGACAGCCTAGGGAACGATATCAAGCTTGGATGTCCTAATCCTCTTCGGGTTTGAGACACAAATCGACATCGCCGAAAAATGAGAACACTTATTCACGGGACTCATTTCACTCCTCTTTCCATTATTTCAAACTCTTATACATTTTCAACACCTATACATTTCTTCTTTTACAAAACCGCGTTTTTTAAGTCCAATCTTTCGTTTTGCGTCAGTTAGGCCACCAACATGCAAACACGTAATTTGTGCGATTTCTATGTGATGTGATTTTCGGCAGCATGACGGCAAAACCGCCGTCTACCAAACCTGTTTTGTTTTCGGACTAACCTGCAGGGACATAAAACATTCAGCAGCAGAAACACGCAGGCCATCAAATACAGCCATAAAAGGCATGTACATCAAGCTGGGGGCTCTCGCCCAAGACAGAGTCAAATCCAAAACTGGGGTCTCTCGCCCAAAACCAAAACTAAGAAACATAGGCTCTCTCGCTCATAAGCCAAAAAACAAATCCAAAAAGCCAAAAAGCCAAAGCCAAAGCCAAAGCCAAAGCCAAAGCTAAAAAGACAAAGCCAAAGCCAAAAGGAAAAGCAAAAGCCAAAAGCACAAGCCAAAGTCCAAAATTCAAAACAGGGGGCTTTCGCCCAAAACAAAATAAGTTGTGTGCAAAAACCAAGCCAAAATGTTCAAACCAACAACAAAACAGCCAAAGACAACTAATCCTCATAACCAAGCCCAACTAGAACCTGGAGAGCGACAACCTCAGTGTCTCTGTCCTCTAGCTCCCTTAATAAATAAGATGTCTCCTCTGGGGACTATGCCAACTCGCGCTCTAAGACTATCTGCAAAGAAATGCCTCATTTCAAATCACTTCTTTTCAAATACAACAAAATGAATAAGGAACGAGAGGTTCATACATGTCAATCCCGGCCACCTACGAATGCCTCAATGGCCATATCCCTGAGCCAGTTGACCACCCTCCATAACGCTACATGCCGAGACGGTGCCGCCTGCATTTAAATCAAGTGCATTCCTATACAATAGCCGGAATTGGAAAATTGTACTACAGCACCTCGAGGTAAGCTGGGGGCTTGACGCCTGCCACCTCGATCTTCTACAGACAATGTAAAAAGAACGTTGGCTCTTCTGCCACTCACTGTTCGTCATTTTAAGCAATCCCCAACGACATCAAACAATCCTCAGCAATTTCAAGCACGTCAAGCAATCCCCAGCGGTTTCAGCATTTCAAACAATCCCCAACGATTTCAAACAATCCCCGGCAATTTCAAGCAATTTCAAACAATTTCAAACAATCCCCATCGGTTTCAACATGTCAAGCAATCCCCAAAGATTTCAAGAAATGTTAAGCAATCCTCAGTGACTTCAAGCAACGTCAAGCAATCCCCACCGGTTTCAGCATTTCAAGCAATCCTTGGCGATTTCAGTCATTTCAAACGGTTTCAAGCAACCCCCAGCGGAGTTGCAGCTCTTGCTGCACCCTTTCCCCAATAGAGCTCTACTTAGGAGTTTGGTTATTACACGTTTTTGCTTGTGGGCCCAAATGCTTTTCAATATATCTTTCCCTAACAAGAGTCCGCCTGAAGACAGACGCATGAAGATTCTCACAACATGCCCATTCAACGGCAATAAGATTCTCATCATACGCTGATAACACAATATTTTACTCGTTTTTGTCCCTTATTTTGTCTCTTATTTCGTTAGATTAGTGACCCGACTATTACATTATTCACTCCATTTGAAATAAAGTAGAATTTTTATCGCCTTACATTAGTTAGTTTATTTCTCGAGATTTTCGTATTGCTTCCGTCCTTTTTGTCTTATATAGGTACCAAGTCGGGCAAACAAAGTAGATACACAAGTTTGCAGTTCACTGTTTCGGTCCAATTCATTTTGCCAGATGGTTGATGGAGTTGCGTCCATTTAACCAAGTCACTTTGGACTATTTGATCCCACTGCCCAACATTTCATTAGTTGACCTTTTGACATCAACTTGGTCCTTGTTATTGGCCCACCAATTATTGCTTGATGAGTTTTAGGAGACAAGAGGAAAGAAGCCCATTAACCCAATTTTTGGGAACCACAATACGAAGAAAGCAGACGAGAAAGAAAAGAGACGCAAGAGAGAAAAACAGTAGGAGTAGGTAGTAGTAGTTACAAGACCCAATTATCATCTCCTCTCAAAATTAATTTAGATCTAGTTTTATCATATGTAATAGATTAATTATTCCGGGACAAGATTCAATCTTTATGCAATTAATTCTTCATTCTAGTTCACTACACAATTTCCTTCAAGTTGGATATAATTTTCTTTCCCTTTTCATTTTATTATTGTTAATCTCATGTCTTTGTTTAAGTTGATTTTAGTTGTTAATTTCTTTAAAGTTTGTTACTTTGTTATTTAAATCATGTTTATGTTCTTTTTATTGTTAGTGGGTGGTTTAATTACTTTAGTTTTCACCATGTTAGAGTAGATTATTGCTAGGGTTAAAGGGGATCTTAAGTGGGATTTAATGGGTTTAATTATTGTGTTTTGTTAAGAGTAATTTTGTGGGTTACTTGTCTTTAATCTTATGCACACTCCATGTTCGATGAAATGCTTAAAGTGAAAACTTGAGTATTTCTCTATTTTTATTCACTACTCTTTAAAGCGAAAGCTTAGACTAGTAGTAATTAGACGACATGATTTTGATAGGATTGGCTTAATATGAGCGATAGCTTGCTTAGACCCGAACAAAGGGACCTCTTAGACCGAAAGGTTGAGACTTTACCTAGACTTGTACCCATCTTAATTACCTTATTTTGTATATGTTGAGCGTTGGATGTTTTCATCTTGTCTTGTGTATTTAATATATTTCTTGAATTGCTTAAATGAAAGTTTGACATTTCTTATCGTGTAGACTCGTCATGGGCGAAAGCCCTTGACTTGTTTGTTGACCGCACTTGACAAGTGGGTTGAGAATGGCTAAGGCAAAAGCTTGGCTATACTCGACTCAAGGACCTTCTCTCATTGAAAGATGGAGACACACCTAGACCTCATCCTTCGTTTCACCTCTCATTTTGTCTTAGACTTGACCCCACCTACTTAAGTGAACCCGAGACCCTAGCCGCCTGTCCTCATTTGTGTTCTTTGTTTAGTTTATGTTTACTAGTTTTTTTAATCCATTAGCTTATTATTATAACTCACATTGTTTGTTTGACTAAACTAGAATAAAACCGAGACTTATAGCCTAACCTCACCGTCCTTTGTGGTTCGACCCCGACTTCCGCTATCGCATTAGTTGGGGTTTACAAATTGTTTTTGCTTGGGCGGTGCGCGACAAAAAACGCCCATCAAAATGGCGCCATTGCCGGGGATGGTGCTTTGTTAGATGTAAGTCTTAGTTTAGTTTTGGGATTAGTCATATTTTATTGCTTTTGAAAAATTGAAAAAAAAACTGTTGATTATTTATTACTTGCATTTTTAGTTTATAATTAGTCATTTGCATTTAGAGTCTTATATTCCACCATGTCTTCATTCAATATTTATCAAGATGAAAATGAACCATTCCATGAGTATCTTGCTAGGTTTGATTCTTATATCTTTGACGGTGCTTCTCGTGGCTACTTTCTTACCAAGTTTGAGGCGCTTTGCGCTTTATGTTCGGGCATGAATTCCGAAACTTGTAATTTGGCAAATTATATGAGTTGTGATCGAGTCTTTAACATGAATTGTAAAGACTTTTGGAATTTCATAGAATTCATGGCTTCCCAATGCGAGGAGATAGCTCACCAAGACTCAAATGAATGATTCTTTTCCTCTTGATAATGAGCATAATATCCAATCTCAACATGTTCCCCTCTTCCCCAACAATATGTGTGGTATGCAATCATTCTCACCTACTTGTGATACATGTGGTGGTGTGGGACATACCTCTCAAGTTTGCACTTCACCTTCTTATTTCTCATCTTATCCCAATGTAAGTGCAATGTATAATGCCAATATTGAACCTCCTTCTAATGAGAACATGTCACACTTTGATTGTTATCCAATTTCACCTCTTAAACACCAACTCACACCCAAAAATGAAAAAAAGTGAGTTCGAGTTTATGAGAATTGATGATGATTCATGTTTGAATAATGTGCATTGTTCTCTTGTCAATGATGATATGAATGATATGTATTTGAATGAGCTTGAGCATGTGACATTTGATGTGAATCTTGATGATGAAAATTGTGTTGACAATGTTGTTGGTTAGAAAAGTCCTTGGGATGAGTATGCAATTCTTGATGTGCCCTTGCATGCTAATATGATGAATGATGATGATGATTTTCATGCCCTTGACGTCTCTTTTGAGCCACCTTGTCTTTTATCGATATAACCCTTGCCCTTCTTATGCCAACCTACACCTTATTTTGTTGATTGTGAGTTTGAAAGTTTCAACTTTTATGAAAATGTGTGGTTGAGTGAACCAAGTTGTCTTGGTTTATGTGAATTTGAGAGGGTAGCGTTTGAGGTGAACAATGAGGTGGTGGAAAAGGAGTTAGTCAAGAGGGATGATGAGAAAAAAAAGTCTTGTAGTGCTTCTTTGAAGGAGATTGTGGATATTGAGGATAAATGGGGTGTTGAGATCGATTTGCTTGAGGGACCCCTTTTTGAAAAATTTGAGGTTGACTTTGGGATGAACGATGAGACTAGTGACAAAGAGAGTGTGAGTATTGATTGTGAGGAGGATTATGAGGTGCATCTACTTGATGGACCTATTCTTGAGAAATTTGAAGCTCCTTCTTGTGGTGAGAATGATTTACTTACCCTCACCAATGGTTTTCATGTAGTCTTTGTGGATCTTGAGAGTGAGATCGAGGAAGAGAGCATGCCTGAAAAGTTGAATGCTAAGTGGAATGAGGAGCTTCTTGAGGATGATAGCTTAGAGGAATCCACTTTGACTACCCCTTGTGTTTTGCTTGAGTCTCTTACTTTCATTGAGCATCTTGACTCTCCTACCTCTTGTGAGGCAACCATTGCAAGTTCTAATGTCATTGATAATGTTTTATTTGATGATGGTTGGGTTTATGACATGTTTAAATACCCCCTCCTCGATAATCTTAATGCTTTTGATGTGCCACCTTCTCTTTTTGAGAAGAATATCTTTAATGTTGAGGGGTTGAAAGAAAAGCCTAGGGATAAGGAGACTACTCAAGTCTCCTATATTATTGAGTGTCCCGAAATTCTTCGTTTTTATCATCCTCCTCCCAAAAAGGAGGAAACAATTTATATCATCGAATTTGAGATTGACATGGAGGATGATAAAAACGGAGATAATTGGAAGAAGTTCAAGGTTGTGAGCTACTATGATGAGGTTTAGGCCATGGGTGTCCTTGTATATATATTGTGGGATCCCGGCTAATAGTTGGTTCATGTGAAAGTTTTGCGGTTTCCTTAAAACCGCACTTCTTGGGAGGCAACCCAAGTTTTTTGTTTCTGGTCGTTCTTTCTTTTCTTATTGACAAATTCCAAAAACATGTTATTTCTTTTCTTCTTCTCCTAGCATTTGGACCATTGAGGACAATGTCCGGTTTAATTGTGGAGAGGAGATTAGTGTATAATATATTTTTGAAAATTTTAAAATTTTTGAAAAATTTCTAAAAATTAGTTTGTATATAGTTTATTTTGTATATATTGTTGTGTGTTTCCTCTTATCTCCATCCATAGTGCGCCCCACATCATAAGAAGCACGAAATAGGGAAAATGAAGACGCTATGGTGAGATCTTTCCTATTCTCTTCTCCCTTATTTCTTTTTCTTCTTACTTGTTATTTGAGGACGGGATGTGTTGATGACGATGTTGTGGATTTTGTTGATTGGCGTGTGTGCCATCTATGTGCTGTTAGGAGATAGCATTAGCTTGTGTGTCATATAGTCGGTTAGAGCATGTGCATTTAGGTTGTATATATAGATTGCATCATGGCATATAGTTGCATTTAGAAAAATGGTTTTATAAATTGTCTAATTGGAAAACTTGTTGAATGTGCATAATCCATTCTAGCTAGTTTTTCATTCATAAAGTGTTCATCTTAATCGTGGAATTTTAGACGCCCTAGGTTGTGCATTTCTAATGAGTTTTGACCCGTCTACTAAAGCCGAGTCATGAGTTTGCGCTTATTCCACCTCGACAACCTCAATTGATGTGAATATTCCGTTATTTGAAAGAATTCTTAGGTGACCGTCTTACTATGCAACCATGATAAGTGAATATTTGTATGATTTTAACCCCCATTTTAGTTCGGTTTTGTTTGGCATTTGTGCTTTGTTAAGCCATTTTATGAGCTAATATCGTCTTCTAGGCGAATTTCTGTGTTCTAACCTGTTTTGTAGGGAAAGTGACGTTTCTACGCCCTTTTTCTATATTCCCGAGCATTTGCCTAGAACCCGACGATTTGAAGAAGCAAGCTTGACCATGTCAAAGGCATTTCAAGAAGGTTCACTAATTCAAAAGAGAGAAGAAATAAAGACGATGTCGCAGTTATCGGAAGATCAATCAATTGAGTGGAAGAATTCATCGCTTTACATCAAACCCTATCGACAAACCCGATTGAAGAGGTCAAGGGGGATGATGGAAGTCAAGTCAAAGCAAAGGGAGATGAAACGTAAGTCAAAAGCTTCTAAATGACAATTTACCCGATCGGGTAAGTGTGTACCCGATCGGGTATCTCTACTGCTTCGAGCAAAATGCTTCAACTTCCTATTTTTGTCCTATATGTTCAATGCTCGACCCCTTCCCCACGAAACCCTAATGCTATATAAAGAGAGCTCCAGCCCCTCTTCTCATAATCAATCACACACAACATCTCTTCTCTTCTTACATTTCTCGTTAGTTTAGTCTTTCTAGTTTAGATCATTTTCTTTTCTTGTCTTTAGTTCTTAGTTTATTTCTGTCCATTTCACATCAAAACCTTAGTTTAGATCAATAAAAATTTCAATCTTTGTAATCTACTTTGTTGGGTTCAAGTGTTGTAATTCAAGGAACGATTATTCTATGCGAGGGATTTCTATTATTGTTATCACTTTCATTGTTGATCGTCACCTAGGTATTTCTATTTTATCCTTTGTTTAATGTCCTTATTGTTTTCTTATTTGATTGTTATTTTCCATACATATTATCTCAGATTCATTTTCATGTTGTTATAATCGTAATTTAATTTCTTAGATTATCAAATAGCGTCGTTATTATCGCCACATAGAGAGTCTTAAATTATTGTCAAAATCAAATAAACATGTCTATCCTAGTTTTTATTATTATCATCATCTTAGATATAAATATTGTCATGAGTGAGTAGTCACCTTTCTAGGGTGTAGGGTAGCCATGTTAGATTGATTAAAAGATGATAATTGGATAAAAGAAATTGTGCTTTTAAAACATTGTGTCTATGCATGTTTGGACTAAAACGATAGTTGAAGATTCCTGATCAAAATCATTGACTAGTATGGAATTCTTTTCCAAGGTAGAGATACGCGAATTGAATAGACAAAGCATGACATGGTGGATTAAGACCTAGTAAATTGCTAAAAGCCTGCTAGACCATCTGATTTATGATTGTAATGAACACATCATTCTTACGAACTCACAATGAATTAATTGCATATCCTAAATCCAATTTCATCAATATGTCAATCTACATGTGTGAGCCTACTTCCCTACATGCTTCTCATTATTGTTAATTCATCTTTTGCTTTATTGCTTTCATCTTCATTTGCCTTTATTTTGTTTTCATTTATGCATTTTATTAGTTTAGAAATTAAAAACTCCAAAACCCAGAAACTCGTTAGATAAAACTCAATTGTGAGACGATTCACATTCCTATAGGAAACACCATCTCCCTGAGGATCGACCCCTACTTCCCTAATTACATTAAATTGTTATTAGACTAGTCTGGGTAATTTATCTTTGTATCGGGCTCGCGACAAGCACAATCAATCTTTGGCGCCGTTGCCAAAGAGCACGATTTAGTTTTCCTTTTTGTTGTGATTTTTATCGCAATTAGTTTTATCTAGTCTTTAGGAACCCAAATTCCTTTAGACCTCTCTTGATTTTTCATCTTAGCTTTTCAATCTTATCCCCAGATCTTCTAGACTGGGGACCCCTATCTTTTTAGACCCCGAACTAGAAAGGACTCTGCGTAGGAGAAAAAAGCTATTCAACGAAATCTCAAAAGCTTCTGATATTTCAAGTTTAGATCTTATTCGTGAGAAATACTCGGATATTTTATCTAATCTCGAAGGAGAAGAAGATTCATTCTCATCTCCATTCTCAAAAACCAATCAACTTTCAACCAACACTCCATCTTCATCTTCACAAAAGAAAATGGTTCGACTTTTGGACCATTCCAAACCCACTGCAGATACACTTCCAAGGGGTATCGCTACACCTCAAATTACTGACCAAAACTTTGAAATCAAACCTGCTTTCATCAATCTAATAGAAAGAAGTCAATTTGGTGGCAATGCCACAGAAGATCCCAACCTTCATATCCAAAACTTCTGTGACTATTGCTCCACGATTAGACAAACTGGAGTATCCGAAGAGCAGATTAGGGAAATGCTCTTTCCCTTCTCTGTAAGAGGAAAGGCAAAACTATGGATCAATAGTCTTGACCGAGTTGCCTTAGGAATAGCCGACTGGGATGGTCTAGCTCTTACTTTCTATCAAAAGTACTTCCCACCAGAACGAAGCGCACTCTTACAGAGTCAAATCACTGGATTCCGTCAGAGAGGCGATGAAAGCCTTTACGAGGCATAGGAAAGGTACAAAGAATTACAAAGAGAATGCCTTCATCATGGCCTTGACTCATGGTTCTTAGCTATCACCTTCTACAACGGTTGTTGTGGCGAATCGCGTCGTATCCTCGACTCCGCTAACAATGGTCGTTTCGATCAAATCGATGTAGAAATAGCTAGTACAACTATCGAGTCAATGGCAATCCACGACTCTCACTATAACAACTCACGTGCTATGCCACTCAATACCAAGCAGGACGATTCAAGTAAAGTAGCACTCCTAGAAGCCCAATTAGCCCTTCTGCAGCAACAAGTAGGAAGCTCTTCCCAATCCAAGGAACATGTCAACGTCACTAACCACGTAGTGGTATGTGAGACATGTGGGATTGGAGGGCATAGTTTTCAAGAATATAGAAGTTCGATAGAGCAAGTCAATGCCTATCAAGGATATAGGCAAGGCAACGCTTTCTCAAACTTCTAGAACGAGAACACAAAAAACCATCCTTTTTTGTCCTACAAAAGCACCAACATTCAAAATCCCCACCAACAAGTTCAACAACCATTCACACCACACCAACAGAAGCCTTACAATCCACCTGGTTTTCAAAACCAGAGACCTTCATTTCAACCTAACTTCAATCAACCTTACCAACACCAACCTCAACACCAACCACCCCAAAATCAAAGCCAACCTAATGACCCAAGTTTGAGCAAAATTGAATCCATGCTTCTCCAAGTTGTTCAAAAACAAGATTCAATGTTTGCTCGACTTCAAAAGAGTGATCAAGCTCAAGATGCTGCCATCAAGATGCTTGAAACTCAAATGGCCCAATTGGCTACCTCTATTAACCAAAGAAAACAAGGCCAACTCCCACCTCATGGTGAGCAACCGAGGGACACCGTAAATGCTATCACCCTTAGGAGTGGTACCACTTATACAGAACCTCAGCAACCCAAAGAACCAATAGTTGAGCCTACACAAGTAGAGAGCCAAAAAGAATCCCAACCATCCACCGCTAAGGAAGCGGAAAACAAACCTGAAAAGAAGGATGAACCTGAAAAGGAACCCATAAAAATTCAAGTTCCATTTCCCCAACGTTTGAGGAGAAATCATAAGGAAACCCAGTTCAGCAAATTCATGGAAGTAGTCAAAAATCTCCAAGTAACGGTTCCCTTCACTGAATTAATCACTCAAATCCCTTCTTACACGAAATTCATGAAGGATATCTTAACTAAGAAGAGGACCTTAGATGATGTTGAAATCATAGCATTCACAGCTGAATGCAGTGCTTTATTGCAAAATAAGTCCCCTCCTAAGTTAAAGGATCCTGGTAGTTTCTCTATACCTTGCACTATAGGCACCTACACAATTAATAAAGCTCTATGCGATCTAGGTGCTAGTGTAAGCGTCATGCTCTATTCCATCTGCGAAAAATTGAATATGAGAATTCTCAAATGCACTAGTATCACTCTGCAAATGGCAGACCGTTCTCTAAAACAACCTATGGGAGTCTTAGAAGACGTGCCTGTCAAAGTAGGGAGGTTTTTCATTCCGGTCGATTTCATCGTGTTAGATATGGCTGAAGATTCGCAAATCCCTATTATTTTAGGAAGGCCATTTCTACACACTGCTGGAGCAGTAATCGATGTCAAGAATGGAAAATTGACACTAGAAGTGGGCGATGATAAAGTCACCTATAACTTAAACAGTGCAATGAAAAGCCCTATGCTTGAAGAACCTTGCTGTTTCCTTGATATTGTCGACTCAATTATTGATGAATCTCTGTATCCATCAATAATCGAGGATCCTTTAGAAGCAATCTTATTGTTGGAGGATATCTCTGAGAACGATAATTTTGAGATAAGTGAGCTGGAAAAGGACTTGACCGAAAAAGAAATACCGTCTGAAGAAGTTGGAGAGTTCATAAGCTTAATCGGTACGCCTGCCAAGGCAGCAGTACATAAACCTGAACTTAAACCTCTTCCCTCAATTCTAAAATATGCCTTTTTAGATGAGTCTGAATATTGCCCAGTCATAGTGAGTGCTCTCCTAGATGAAAATCAGTTAACCTCACTATTGACTATCTTGAAGAAACATAAAAAGGCGATAGGATACAAGCTTGAAGATCTGACGGGTATAAGCCCCAACTTTTGCACGCATAGAATCAACTTAGAAGAAGGCCAAAAACCTTGTGTTCAAGGTCAACGCCGTCTTAATCCAAACATGCAGGAAGTAGTTAAAGCTGAAGTTATGAAATTGCTAGATGCTGGCATAATCTATGCAATCTCTGACTCGAAATGGGTTAGCCCTGTTCAAGTTGTTCCCAAGAAAGGAGGAACAACAGTAGTCAAAAATGAAAAGAATGAGCTCATCCCCACAAGGATTGTGATAGGATGGCGTATGTGTATTGACTACAGGAAGTTGACTCAATCAACTAGAAAAGATCACTATCCTCTGCCCTTCATTGATCAAAGGCTAGAGAGGTTAGCTTGCCACTAATACTTCTGTTACCTAGATGGTTACTCAGGATTTTTCCAAATCCCTATCCACCCTGAGGAACAATAGAAAACCACTTTCACCTGTCCCTATGGTACTTTCGCTTATCGCCGGATGCCATTTGGCTTGTGTAATGCACCTGCCACTTTCCAGCGTTGCATGACTAGTATCTTTTCAGATTTTGTTGAAACTATTATGGAAGTATTTATGGACGACTTTAGAGTCTATGGCATTTCCTTTGATAATTGTTTGACAAATCTATCCAGTGTGCTAAAACGCTGTGAAAAGGTCGACCTTGTTCTCAATTGGGAAAAGTGTCACTTCATGGTGAACGAAGGTGTAGTTTTAGGACACATCATTTATGAGAGAGGTATTGAAGTGGATCGAGCTAAGATCCAAGTTATTGAACAACTGCCACCACCTGCCAATGTAAAAGGAATCAGGAGTTTCCTTGGCCACGTCGTTTTCTACCGACGGTTTATTAAAGATTTTTCAAAAATAGCCAAGCCCCTGACTGAGCTCCTTTTTAAGGATGCACCTTTTAATTTCACAAAGGAATGCCTTGAGGCATTCAACAAAATCAAACGTGCTTTGATCACCGCACCTTTAATCCAGTCACCTGATTGGAATCTTCCTTTTGAACTTATGTGCGATGCGAGTGATTATGCCGTAGGAGTTGTTTTAGGGCAAAGAAAGGAAAAGTTCCTTCATGCAATTTACTATGCTAGTAAAACCTTAGATCCTGCCCAAATCAACTATGCCACCACGGAGAAAGAAATTCTTGCCATTGTCTACGCCCTAGACAAATTCCGTTCATACCTTATAGGATCAAAAATCATTGTTTACACTGACCATGCTGCCTTGAAATATCTACTTTCAAAGAAAGAGGTAAAACCTAGACTTATCCGATGGATCTTACTCCTTCAAGAGTTCGATTTAGAGATCCGGGATAAGAAAGGAGCAGAGAATGTAGTCGCTGACCATCTCTCAAGGATAAGAGTAACTGAAATAGGATTACCAACGCCAATTAATGATTCGTTTGCTGATGATTCATTAATGGCAATTGCGGACTCTTCTCCTTGGTATGCTGATATTGCAAATTTTCTTGTCAGTCGCCAGCTACCTTCTGACCTTTCTTATAACCAAAGAAAGATATTTTTGCATGATGCAAAATTCTTTGTTTGGGATGACCCTTATCTTTTCAAGCAGTGCTCAGATGGTCTCTATCAACGATGTATCCCCCAGTGGGAAGTTAAAGGAGTTTTAGAAGGATGCCACTCATCTGCTTATGGTGCCCATCATGGTCCATCCAAGACCGTAGCCAAAGTCTTACAATCCGAGTTTTTCTGGCCCTCGATGTTTAAAGATTCAAAAGACTTTGTTATGGCTTGTGATGCTTGTCAACGAATAGGTCAAATATCCAAGAGACATGAAATGCCTCAAAACGGCATATTAGAAGTCGAAATATTCGATGTCTGGGGTATTGACTATCAAGGACCATTCCCTTCTTCTAATGGAAATCGTTACATCTTAGTCGCTGTCGACTATGTTTCAAAGTGGGTAGAGGCAATTGCCACCCCCACCAATGATGCTAGAGCTGTGATACGGCTATTTAAGAAGATCATCTTTCCGCGTTTTGGTGTACCCAGAGCTGTGATAAGTGATCGAGGAACTTATTTTGGAGAAAAGCAGTTGGACACTCTGCTTGCCAAGTATGGTGTGTATCACAGACGAGGTTTAGCCTACCACCCTCAGACCAGCGGTCAAGTAGAAGTCTCAAATAGAGAGCTCAAAATAATTCTTCAGAAAGTAGTCTCAAGATCTAGAACAGATTGGAGTAATTAGCTCGATGACACCTTATGGGCTTATCGTACAGCTTTCAAAACCCCGATTAGAACATCTCCTTATCGGTTAGTTTATGGAAAGGCTTGTCATCTTCCTGTCGAGTTAGAGTACAAAGCTTACTGGGCTATCAAGGAACTCAACTTAGACACTAAGCTTAGCGTTGATAGACGACTTTTGCAACTCAATGAGCTAGAGGAATTTCGTTTGCAAACTTATGAGAATTCTAGGATCTACAAAGAGAAAACGAAGCGTTGGCACGACAAGAGGATAATTAGAAAAGAATTTAATGTCGGTGACCAAGTACTTCTTTTCAACTCCCGTTTGAATATCTTTCCGGGAAAACTTCGATCACGATGGTCTGTACCATTCACTGTCACTTATGTCAGCAAATATGGCTATGTGGAAATAATGGCAAGCAATGGTGAAAAATTCAAAGTCAATGGACACAGACTGAATTTCTACTATAGCAATTCTATCATCGGATGCTTAGATATTGTCTATATGGAGCGTCAATCCCCAACTTAATGATTTCATAGAAGAATTCGTCGAGCGAGACGTTAAACAAGCGCTTCTCGGGAGGCAACCCGTGTTTTCCCTTTTTGCATTTTTATTTTTGCGTTTCCTTTTTTCGTTGTTTTGTTAGATTTCTTTGCAGATGAAAGAGTTTTTGAAGAATCTATAAAGACCTTCCTTGTCCCGTCCAAAAGACTAGCTTGGGGGAGTCCGCGCTGACTAGTAAGCTTCATTCTTCTTTCATTTTTCCTTTCTTCCCATTAAGCATCTCGTTGCATATTTGTCTTTGTGCTCACATTGAGGACAATGTGATGTTTAGCTTGGGGGAGGGATTGCATTTTCCCATTTTGCATTTTAGTTATATTTTTCAAATTTTGAATAAGAAAGAGAAGATTTTAGAGAGAAATTTTAAAATTTTGAACAAATTGAATGCTTTTCATGCTTTGCTTGCTTGTTTATATGCTATCATGTTACATTTCCCAAACTTAGAGCTTTCAAAAGATAATGATTCAATATTCATTGAATTGTGCATACATGGGGAAGTCTTGTACACAGTAGGCATGGAATGAATCTATAGATGAGTACGCTTGATCTTGACATTTGGCAAGTTACATATATTGTAAGGTAGAACCTCCTTAGACTGGTACATCCATACCCAGTCTCATTTAGGTGTGTGTAGTTCTCCTTGTGATGTGTGTCATGTCAAAACGCATAAGTATGGTTCTCATTTCATTTCTATAAGCATTGCATTCATGATTCACTAAGATTTGAAGCCTTTTTCACTTTGAATTGCCCCTCAAAATTAGCCCCTTCGTACAAATGCTTCACAAAATAATAGCTACATACAAAAACTGCCTACCTTTTGAGCTAGTGGCTAGACTATGGTGTATGGGTGCTATTTTGAGAAGATTTTGTTCCTTAATGACAAAGTGAATTTGGAGAACGAAATATGTTCAAGAAGTGATGTTCAAAAGAAAAAATGAAATAGAAAAAAATTGAAAAAATGAAAAAATCGAAAAGAAATCGAAAAGAAATCGAAAGAAAAAAGAAGTTGTGAGTATCTCCTCAAAATGTCAAATCAATAGAAGGAGTTTACCCTTGTGTTTCGTGTGTAATAAGCCAATCCGTTACTTCTGGCTTCTCTATTTGTCTTGTGGGAATTAACCGAAAGTTTGGATTGAGTATTCATTTATCATTGGTCAGTTGCTAGCTCATTCTAACCTTCACATGACCATAACTATTTGTCCAATCTTTCACCCATTTCCCAAAGCCTTCTTCATTTATTTTTCGGCTTCTTTTCTATGTGCATTGTGATCTTTGACTTGTGTTTTGAATTGTTTACCATATTAGACTGCGGACACATTTTCATAAGTCGTAGATAGGTGAGTGTCTCAAAAACATTTACACATAAAGAAATCACCTTTTACATACAATGAGTGTTCGAGTGTGCCGTGAGAGTCCATTTGTCAAAAAGATCATGCAAGAGCCGAAAATTCTGTAGTGAAATTCTTTGTGCTGCGCCGTTATGTAAATCTCAGCCATGTTTATGTATCATTCTTGCCCACGTTGTTTTTGGGTTATGATTCATTATGTTTTCAAAGTTTTACGTTGAGATTTGTTTCTTGATGGTGTAGTAGCCAATGCTTGCAACCCTTGTCCTGGTATTATTTGTTATGTTTGCTTGAGGACAAGCAAAGGTTTAGCTTGGGGGAGTTTGATAAGTGAATATTTGTATGATTTTAACCCCCATTTTAGCTCGGTTTTGTATGTCATTTGTGCTTTGTTAAGCCATTTTATGAGCTAATATCGTCTTCTAGGCGAATTCCTATGTTCTAACCTGTTTTGTAGGGAAAGTGACGTTTCTACGCCCTTTTTCTATATTCCCGGGCATTTGCCTAGAACCCGACGATTTGAAGAAGCAAGCTTGACCATGTCAAAGGCATTTCAAGAAGGTTCACTAATTCAAAAGAGAGAAGAAATAAAGACGATGTCGCAGTTGTCGGAAGATCAATCAATTGAGCAGAAGAATTCGTCGCTTTACATCAAACCCTATCAACAAACCCGATTGAAGAGGTCAAGGGGGATGATGGAAGTCAAGTCAAAGCAAAGGGAGATGAAACGTTAGTCAAAAGCTTCTAGATGACAACTTACCCGATCGGGTAAGTGTGTACCCGATCGGGTATCTCTGCTGCTTCGAGCAAAATGCTTCAATTTCTATTTTTGTTCTATATGTTCAATGCTCGACCCCTTCCCCACGAAACCCTAATGCTATATAAAGAGAGCTCCAGCCCCTCTTCTCATTTTCTAGTTTAGTCTTTCTAGTTTAAATCATTTTCTTTTCTTGTCTTTAGTTCTTAGTTTATTTCTGTCCATTTCACATCAAAACCTTAGTTTAGATCAATAAGAATTTCAATCTTTGTAATCTACTTTGTTGGGTTCAAGTGTTGTAATTCAAGGAACGATTATTCTATGCGATGGATTTCTATTATTGTTATCGCTTTCATTGTTGATCGTCACCTAGGTATTTCTATTTTATCCTTTGTTTAATGTCCTTATTGTTTTCTTATTTGATTGTTATTTTCCATGCATATTATCTCATATTCATTTTCATGTTGTTATAATCGTAATTTCATTTCTTAGATTATCAAATAGCGTCGTTATTATCGCCACATAGAGAGTCTTAAATTATTGTCAAAATCAAATAAACATGTCTATCCTAGTTTTTATTATTATCATCATCTTAGATATAAATATTGTCATGAGTGAGTAGTCACCTTTCTAGGGTGTAGGGTAGCCATGTTAGATTGATTAAAAGATGATAATTGGATAAAAGAAATTGTGCTTTTAAAACATTGTGTCTATGCATGTTTGGACTAAAACGATAGTTGACGATTCCTGATCAAAATCATTGACTAGTATGGAATTCTTTTCCAAGGTAGAGATACGCGAATTGAATAGACAAAGCATGACATGGTTGATTAAGACCTAGTAAATTGCCTAAAAGCCTGCTAGACCATCTGATCTATGATTGTAATGAACACATCATTCTTCCGAACTTACAATGAATTAATTGCATATCCTAAATCCAATTTCATCAATATGTCAATCTACATGTGTGAACCTACTACCCTAGATGCTTCTCATTATTGTTAATTCATCTTTTGCTTTATTGCTTTCATCTTCATTTGCCTTTATTTTGTTTTCATTTATGCCTTTTATTAGTTTAGAAATTAAAAACTCCAAAACCCAGAAACTCGTTAGATAAAACTCAACTGTGAGGATCGACCCCTACTTCCCTAATTACATTAAATTGTTATTAGCCTAGTCTGGGTAATTTATCTTTGTATCGGGCTCGCGACAAGCACGATCAAACCAACCTTGATTCATTGTTCTTCCACTTCTACTCACAAAAAGGAAACAAAACAAACAAGCCAAAAATATTGAGTCAAATATCATGTTTTCTTGTTTTCGTCGAGGAAATGCAAAACGGAACTTTTAGGGATTCTAGTGGACCCAAATCTAGGGTCCCTTTCGATGCCACTACGGTATGGATACCCCTATTGTTGGTTCCAACCGCGTGTCCTTGACGAAAACCGTATGCTATTATGCCAATAATTGCAAATCAAGAATGCAACTAAAAAAGAAAGAAAAAGGAAACCAAAAGAAAAAAAAAGCAATAAGACTCAAATCCCTTTTTCCTTTAACTTTTCTTGGATCATATACCATTGAGTTGCATAGTGAGACGGAACGACCCCTGTGTCTCATTTATTTGAGAAACGTGAATTCCATATGCTATTGTGCTTAATAACATCACGGGGATTTCATTTCCATCTTCCATTTTATCACTTTTGACCAAGCAAATAGTAGACGGGGCTCGAAATTTTCATTAGACTTGCAGCGCTAAGAGGCGAACACTTTTCCATGCTTTATGAGAATAGTGGCTTCTAAGGATCATGCATTTATTTAGACGGTTTTCATCTTAGATATTTCCGTCACACATGGATGAGACATGTGATTATTATTTTGTTAGATGCATCTTTATCAGGTTCTTACGTGCTTATCATTTGGATGTGTCGCGATTTTGAGCAAGCCCCCACTTGCGTTGCAAGTAAACACCACCCCTCATAGTGTTTCGTTGTGAGTTGAAGGGACGGAGAAGGCCCGTTAATTGTCTCTCATCGGATATTATTAGGATAAGTAAGTTAATTACTCATTTTTACATTACGGGTCTTTGGTTTAGTTTTATGAGCTTACTCGAGGACGAGTAAGAGATAAGTGTGGGGATATTTGATAACACAATATTTTACTCGTTTTTGTCCCTTATTTTGTCTCTTATTTCGTTAGATTAGTGACCCGACTATTACATTATTCACTCCTTTTAAAATAAAATAGAATTTTTATCGCCTTACATTAGTTAGTTTATTTCTCGAGATTTTCGTATTGCTTCCGTCCTTTTTGTCTTATATAGGTACCAAGTCGGGCAAACAAAGTAGATACACAAGTTTGCAGTTCACTGTTTCGGTCCAATTCATTTTGCCAGATGGTTGGTGTAGTTGCGTCCATTTAACCAAGTCACTTTGGACTATTTGATCCCACTGCCGAACATTTCATTAGTTGACCTTTTGACATGAATTTGGTCCTTGTTATTGGCCCACCAATAATTGCTTGATGAGTTTTAGGAGACAAGAGGAAAGAAGCCCATTAACCCAATTTTTGGGAACAACAATACGAAGAAAGCAGACGAGAAAGAAAAGAGACGCAGGAGAGAAAAACAGTAGGAGTAGGTAGTAGTAGTTAGAAGACCTGTGACAACCCTCGCGAATGCGGAAATATAAAACATACAAGCATGTGAATTATATAGCGGAAATATGAAGTTTTTAAAACTTTTATACATGCAAGATAGATAAAACGAGGAGTGTCAAAATATTACAAACTAAGTGCGGAATATAACAAAGAGACGGAGTCTCTCAAAATGTTAGCAAAGAACAAGTGTTTAGCAAACTCGCTAATTAACGACTAGAGGTTAATCTTCCTGGGACAACGCCCGCTAGCTCACACCCGAACCCAAAATAGCATAAAGCAAAAAGCATCATGCAGCAACATGTTCATTCATGAAAAACAGAACGCCACAACAGTGGGGAGTAAAACTCCGCGGATTGTTCTCCCAGGCCATATTCATATTAAACGACATAAGAAGGGAAATACAAAAGTAAAAATCATGCATATATAAGATACTGTGAGATACGATAAGAAATAAATAGGCAATTCGATTAAATAATGACTAAGAGATATGGAATACAAATCCGAAACCATCATGTTATTCAAAGACTCGGGGAAGACACTCGTAGGCAACCGAATACGCTCACTAGGGCTTGCATCTCACCGTTAGCGGTATAAGTTTGATAAGATTGAGACACGACAAACAAACCATGCCAAGTCATGCGATGATCACAATAAATCCAACATATTATCATCCATTCACGAACCAATACATTGACAATGCCCAATCATGCAATGACCATGAATAATATCATGAAATCACGCATTCAAAGACGACGACACAAGAACGACATCTCTCACGGTAAATGAAACGCACTAGCACCGTGTCCCAGCAAGTACGATTAAAAGGCATCCACGAGATCACATTTCCCTGAACGCATACACGATGCTACATTTCGTATATGTAGGCTAATTTCCTCCTGGTAGCACGACGATAATAATACGGTCCTAGTCTAAACCTGGCCAGATTCACGGAATAACATTTTCCTATTCGACATGCGATAACATTTCGCATCCAAGACTCGGTCTTACAAAAACGCCGAGTACCCCAAATTCGGTAGATCAATTCACGAAAGAGGCGGAAAAGAGCACAAGCCTCATAACAAGCCGTACGCTACATGCAAATAACACCACCTCGCAAGTACACAACATTTGACGGCCGGGTCGAACAACGCATAGCGTTCAACTCCCAAAAACGTCGTCGTATGCCCACTAACACATGCATTTAAGCAGTAGGATACCTCTCCGTTCCGACATTCCAGCCTTACGAACGGGAAGGTAGCCAAGGGAATGAGAGTACAAAGGACAAGACAAAATAGTGCTCAAACCGTATCATTTGTAAAAACCGACTCAAAGTGGGACATAGCAAAAACCGTCACAAAAATGAGAATAGGGAATCATATAAGTTTAAATATGATAAACATGAGTCAATACATGATACATAAGCATTAGAACAAGTTTATGAAGCATAATGAATAAAAACATAGATAACCTCTCCAAAACAACGTTGTTTAGAAACCAACAAAAACAAGGGTCCACTTCAAACGGTCATAACTAGAGTTCTAGACCTGTAACAATACATAAAATTTCAAGCCAGGTTATAGCTTATCCTCTTACGGTTCCAACGAATGGTCACAAGCCCAAAACAAGCAAGTAACAAAGGAGATATGATCATTCTACCAAAAAGGGTCAGTGCAGTGAAACTGCACAAGTCACGACCGTGACTTGTATTTCACGACCGCGAGATGTGTGACCAAATCACCCGAGAACCTTCAACATAAATTCAATCCTTTTATTTCCAATTCTCATAATCATTTCTAATAACTATCAACAATCAATATTCATCATCAACAATCATCACATAACAACAATCATCATCCATAACATGATTCCTAAACTTACTAATCGTATTCTAATACGATTTCTAGCATATAAGCATGTAAAACACGTAAATGATATCGAGTAACCCTTCACCGTTACCTTTACGCGTCTTTAAACGATTACTAAGCCTTCCTAGTAGTCTCCACCTATAATTAGGTAATAAAAGATGAATATAATTCACCTTGAGAAAGACGCATAATTTAAAAAGCGAGAAAGACGGTAATTTTATTACCAATACGGATAGAGGAAGGTAAGAGGGGAAGAATAAGACAAACTTACGTGAATTCCAATAAGAAACGAAGGAGATACGGTGATTCAAAGATCCGAAAGTGTATGGAGGCAAGGGTTTTGGTTTGGGTTTCTTAGTGATGAAGTAATGTGTTGTGTTTGTGAATGAAAAATAGATTAAGTGTAGTGTGATATTTATAAAGAAAAAGTCAACAAAAGTCAAAGACGACTCAAAAGTCAAGAAAAGTCAAAGACGACTCAAAAGTCACGAAAAGTCAAAGACGACTTAAAACGGGATTCTCATGGAATCTCGCGGAAATTCCAAATACGAACTCGGAAATTCTAAATTCGACTCGGAACATAAAATTCTATATTAAAACTTAAATTTGCTGAAAAGTATCCGTAAAATATTTTCACTATAAAAAATAGGGTACATTTCCGGGTGTTACATCACCCCAACCCCTTTCCTAAAAATTTCGTCCTGCGACACTTTACGTAGAAAATAAACAGTTATCAAAGACCAATAATTCGGTTGTTTAAAAATCTAACAAGAACGCTTTTACAAGGGAAACATTTATGAAACGAAGTTCTTCTCGAAAACGATTTAAAGAGAATTTTCATAAGTGTGGAACTTACTTACGGATCTCAAGAATGCTCGTCGCGAACGAGAACTCTAATTATCCAAATCAAAGCAATGTCGAAATAGTGAAATCGAAATTCAAAACAACGTTAGTAAGTGCATGACTAGTTATCAGACGTCTCCAATAACAAGTGCAAACATCCAACCCAACGCAAAATCCAAATATAAAAGCGAAAGAAATCTATTTTCTCCAAAAAGGAAGTACAAAAACCCTCTTCAGACTTCTTTGAAAAGTAAAATTAGGAAAGCAATATGGAAATTCGAAGGTTTTCTCAAAGTTAAAGTCAAAATAACACGACATTACACGTACATAGAGCGACTCGAACATAAAGTTCACAAATCACGATAACAAAATATATACAAAACACGCAAAAACGAAACAAATCGAACTCTTAGGGATAGGAAGCTCACGATAAAATCGGCAGGAAGATCTACAAGAATCCGATAGTACTAACTATACTAATAAACCAATTTCTCAAGAGGATGCAATTTACCCAATTTGCAACTCATCATTTCAATCATCAGAATTACTACAAAAATATTCCATAATCACGAAACTTCGAGTAACAAATCCCAATTATTCGAATCCAATTAGAATCTACTAAGGTCCATCGGCACGGTAGATTCCACAACTAACAATCCACATGAAAGATTTATTACTCACTCTAATCTTCTTAGCTTCATCAAAACTCTTATTAGAAACCACCACAAAATGTTTATATCTAGGGAAACAAAACCGCTAACAACCACAAGGTAAAAGAGACTTACCATGAAATCCTTTGATCCAATTTATTCCAAAATTCATTATCCTAAGTTATTAACAATGAACTTTCTCATCTTCAAAAGTTAAAACACAAATCCTCAAAAGAGATTAGTCACACCATCTCATTTCACTTAACTTTTGCCAATCATAGGGCCATGCGACCGTAAATCAATTTATTTAGCTCCTTCAAACTCTCAATACATCGGTTTTCGCTTATGACAATATTCCTCAAGTTTGGTCATCCAATCCAAATTCCACAAGGTAATTATTCCCGTTAGCGTCCAACATTTAAAGACCACAAATTCCCAAGTAACACTTAAAGAATCACTAAAATTCTTAACCACAACTACCCACTATCATTATGCTTATTTTGATCCTCAAAATGATATTGCAACATTAAGCTTTCATAGTCTAAAACCACTAGGAGAGTTTCATCCTAAGTTTATCCTCAAATCCTTATAATCATCTAAACAGGAAACTAGTTTAATAGGACGGTTAGGTACCATATTCGAAACTTCTTCAAAACACACCTACTAACCCTTACGTTAGCTAATAAGAAAAACTACCTCTCAAGAGAGTAGGGATAAAAGAACATGATACAAGGAACATTAGGAAGCGTCATTAAAGACTACGATAAGATGAAAAAGGCGAAGGCGAAAAAGGAAAACGAGGTTGAGGAAGAGACAAAGCAGATAGTAGAGTTATGAAGATATCTGAGGAAGAAAGAAAGTACGAGCTTGTAATTTCTTAAAGATCAATCTTGACAAAAACATTCAAGAATGGAAATGAAAAGGAATGATGGCACGAATAAAGGTTTAAGGTTTAATCCACCAAATTTCTCCTTTCAGGCTTAGGGTGATAGTAAAGCAACTCATCCCAAACAAAGGTCTCTTACAAGGGACCATCATACCACAAACAATCATCAAAGTAAGGTACACCTAGATTTTATAAATCGACTCCAACCCAATTCATCCATCCTTTCATATCACACGGATTCCCAATTGCGGAATTGTAACTCAAGTATAATAACATTCCTTTAGCTCAAATATTCAACACAACCTCATAGGTTTCTTTAATTGAAGGACTAACAAATACTCTCTTATACACGGTCATTTTCAAGCCTATAGCCCACGAGTTCATTATTATCAAAGTACAACATCAAGCCAAACATCATCATTAACATCCCAGGGTATTTCCATCATAGATTACATCATCGAACCTCGCTTATATCTATAATCCTCAAGTAATATGGTTCAACTTACAACGAAACCTTACTACTTCAAACGAGTCTCCGATACCATAAGGTAAGATCATATATTTAAATCCAAGAACTATAGCCAAAAGCTTTTTCACCAAGCCTATACTACTACACATAAACTAGAATCCACAAGAAGTCACTTAATCTCAAAAGCATTTTTACAACTCAAGGCATCATTCATACTCCTAAACTCAAAAGATTAAATCGCTAATGGGTTTAGAAGTCTTAGCCAACTTATTCAACCTTACACCATCAAATATCATGAACTATCCACACATTAGTCATGACAAGCATCAAGCATTAAAATCATCAAACTTATCTTACTACCTTTCCTTAGAGATACAACCAATCATCATTATAGGGTGAATTTAGATCTACACCATTTTCCTCAAATCACCAATTTATTCTAACAATCACTAATATTCCACAAAAATCAAAGTTCTTCCGACCAAGTATAATATACCACAAACAATTGGGTATGGCATCCACAAAAATGTTACAAGAGGAAGGTAAGGATACCAATGGTAAGATGGAGGAACTACTAAGAGTAATTTCCAAGAGGCAAACAAGATGGAAGAGAAAGAAGCACCTAGATAGAAGGAAGAGAGCATAATACAATAAGGATGAGAGAATTCATAGATGAGGAAGAAATACACTTTAATTAGACTTGTCAATCTTCAATCTTCGGTAAAGGATACTTTTTCTAAATAACACAATGATCCACCTCAAAACGGTAGATACAAACAAACATAACATCACTCAACACAATCAAACAAACAAATTAGAACCTAACAAACATCAAGTACACCACAGACTACCACCTTAGGTCCTTAAGTCTACCCATCTCTCATTTATTATTTCAAGGTCAAGTAGTTTAAGTTTAGGGTTTACGTGTGTGCGTCGGGAGCGATAAAGCTCTGATACCAACTGTGACAACCCTCGCGAATGCGGAAATAAAACATAACAAGCATGTGAATTATAAAGCGGAAAATACGGTATTTTAAAAACCTTTTTACATGCAAGATACAAATACGAGGAATGTCAATAATTACAAACCAAATATAAAATACTACAAGAGACGTAGTCTCTCAAAATGTTAACCAACAACAAAGCCAATAGCAACTAGCTAATCAACGTCTAGAGGTGTTTCATCCAGGGACAACGCCCGCTAGCTCACACCCGAACCCAAAATACCACAAGCAAAAGCCATCCAATCAAGCAACCTGTTCATCCATGAAAAACATGAACGCCACAATCAGTGGGGAGTAACGCCGGGTTCTCCCATCCATATCACATTAAACGTACATAAAAGGAAATACAAAAGTAGAAGCATGCATATATAGATATACATGTGAAATACGATAAGGATAGATAGGCAATTCAATATATAATGATAAGAGCATATGAAGTACAAGTCCGAATCCACCATGTTATACAAAGACTCGGGGAAGACACTCTTAGGCAACCGAATACGCTCACTAGGGCTTACATCTCACCGTTAGCGGTAAAAGTTTGATAAGATTGAGACTCGACAAACAAACCATGCCAAGTCATGCAATGACCATGAATAAATCCATCATATTATCATCCATACAAACATACCCATACATAGACGATGCCCAATCATGCAATGACCATGAATAATAAGTCATGAAATCACGCATTCAAGAACGACGACACAAAGACGACATCTCTCACGGTAAATGAAACGCACTAGCATCGTGTACATGGCAAGTATGATTATGGGCATCCACGGGAGTAAAACCTTCCCTGAACGCATACACGATTCAATCCATTTCGTATATGTAAACTAATTTCCTCCTGGTAGGAACGATAATTAAACGGCTCCTAATCTAAACCTGGCCAGATTCTCGGAATCACATTTTCCGATTCGACATGCGATAAACGTTTCGCATCCAAGACTCGGTCTTACAAAGAAAACGCCGAGTACCCCAAATTCGGTAGAGCAATTCACGAAAGAGGCGGAAAAGAGCTCAAGCCTCATAACAAGCGGTACGCTACATGCCAATAACACCACCTCGCAAGTACACAACATTTGACGGCCGGGTCGATCAACGCATAGCGTTCAACTCCCAACAACGTCGTCGTATGCCCACTAACACATGCAATTAAGCAGTAGGATACCTCCCTGTTCTGACATTCCAGCCTTACGAACGTGGAGGTAGCCAAGGGAATGAGAGTACAAAGCACAAGACCAAATAGTGCTCAAACCGTATCATTTGTAAAAACCGACTCAAAGTGGAACATACCAAAAACCGTCAGTAAACATGTGATACAAGCGAATGAGATGTCATATATTCAAAACATTAATATTATAAGTCACTACATAAAATTATACGTTAAACGAATCATGCGAACTATTATAAATTAAATCGTAAACAAGAAATACAAACAAAGTCCAGCAGGTGCCAGCCGGTCAGGTGGACCGGCTGCCGGTTTACCGGCTCAGGCCAACTATCATATGAAAAACAACATTGAAATGTCAGGGTGTCCCAGCCGGTCAGGTCGACCGGCTGCCGGTCAACCGGCTGGGACCAAAGGGTCATTTGAAAAACAAGGAAGAAGGAGGGGTATCTCAGCCGGTGGTCTGACCGGCTGTCGGTCGACCCGCTGAGACCAAAGCCTTATTTCAAAATCACGTAAAAGTGTAACAATTTACAGCCACTGCCCCAGCCGGTGGTCTGACCGGCTGGGGTCCCTAGTACACGAAAATGCCAATTTCAACCAAGATCAACATTTGATAATTATCGACTATCATTCTAATTCATCAATTCTCATATGAATACTCAACAAACAACATCCATCAACCATAATACAAGTCATAAGTTTACTAACCATAATCTAAATACGGTTTCTATCCTAGAAATCACATAAAACACGTAAATGATACCGAGTAACCCTTCACTGTTACCTTAAAGCGTCTTCACTACTCGTCAAGCTCCTCTTCAATTAGAAAATAGTCTTTGTCGGGATCTTGGAGGTCACCACCTACAAATAGATCATAAAAGATGAATAAAATTCATCTTGAGAAAGAGGGAAAGCTTGAAAAGCGAGAAAGACGATAAAATATCAATACGGATAGAGGAAGGTAAGAGGGGAAGAATGAGACGAACTTACGTGAATTTCAACAAGAAACGAGGAAGATACGATGATTCAAAGATGGATCAAAATTGGAGGCAAGGGTTTCTTAAGGAAGAAGTAAATTTGGTTTGTGTTTGAGTGAAAATAGGTTAAGGGAGGAGTATGAGTATGTATAAGGAAAAAGTCAAGGAAAGTCAAACTCGCCTTAAGACGGGATTCTCATGGAATCTCGCGGAAATTCCAAATACGAACTCGGAAATTTTAAATTCGACTCGGAAAATTAAATTTATGATTAAAACTATATTTCACTGAAAAGTAACCGTAAAATATTTTTACTAGAAAAATAGGGTACATTTCCGGGTGTTACAGTGATACCGGCCAGAAGCATAGCCGCGGTGGGCTTGGAATGATCGGAAAGTTTAACCATTCTCTTAATTGGCGAGGGTGGTGGTGATGATGATGAACTAGAAACCTCCTCCTTTTCAAGATTTTCCAGATCGTCTAAGTAAGACTTTCTGGCACTTGCAACTTGCACGGGACAAGAGGCGTCTTTTACTTCTTTCCAAAAGCTTCGTCTTTTACGAAAGGTTTGCACGGGCTCGGAATCTGGTGAAAGTAATTCTTCCTCAGGAGAAGACCTGGGCATAAGGCAACAATCTTCAAGGAAATTGTAAGTACGGTCTCAAGGAACAAGTGTTCCTAAAGACAAGAGAAAAAAATGATAGAAGTCTACAAATCAAAAACGAAATAAAACCGTGTCCCCAACAATGGCGCGAAAATTTGATAGGCTATCGCACACCTATGTAAAGATAAATTTTCCTAGACACAAATAAATGTAGTACGAGAAGTCGAACACAAGGAGATGGGAATTTCGTTATGAAATGCTATGAATGGACCACTATCAAAGTCGGTTTAACGGTTGGTTTAGTTTTGATGTTTAGCTAACTATGATGCAAATCAAATAATATTAAAAGAGTCTAGGGGAGTCGATTCACTCATGCAAATACGTAAGTTCTCATGTTAGACATAGGAATTCTTAATATTGTTAATTTTTTAGGCTAAATACACCCATCTCTTGATATTAGTGTCAACCTTAGGTCGAGTCCTAGAGAACTTTCGTTATGACTAGAGTCGTCCTACTACACATGCTTAGTCTAATCCGATTCCGTGCCTCTCGACTTATAGAATGAATTAACAAATTTAATCAATGCAGTTGGCCAAATAACAAAGATTAACAAAATAATACAAGCATGTGATAGAAACAATTTACCAATATTAATTCATCCTTGTTTTATCATTTATAACTTACTAATTATGAATGGCTTCCTTAATCCCTAGACAAATGAAACTACTCACTCATGTTGATAATTAGACTAATAGTATTTGATATAATAAGCATGATGAAAATAAAGTTATAAGGGAAAACAACTTGTTAATAAAATGTGCTACACTAAGTGAATGAAAACTAACAATTCTAATGTAGATAACAATGAAACTATGATTAACTAATGTTACGATTAACTAAATGATTTGTAAGGTAAATGACGGAAGTGAATACTAATATAAAACTAGAATTAGGATGTGTAAGATGTGTGAAAAAGATGCCTCTAAGTGCCGAAGTCCCTCTCCTTTATATAGGGAGAGGGAATTGAAACGCTTGTATTGACAGAGACCAAACCCCGATCGGGTTTCAGTAACCCGGCTATATTTGCTTAATTGCTCCATTTAATGCTTTAGAAATCCTAAGCTATGCCTTTAAGCACCTTAATTCTCCGGTTAATTGCATAGTTTTGGGATTCCTTGAGCATCCAAAGGAGCATCCTATGTTGAGTTGTGGACTCCTTGCATTGGGCTTCATTTTTGGTTTCTCATTTGCATTTCAATCCATTTCACAAATCTTCATGCTTGGCTTGTCATTCTCCATTCTAACCTTCCATGGTCCATTTTGGTTCGACTAGCTTGTTGGACTTTGGTGCTTGCTATTGTGTTAGGAAAAAGCCTATAAATGCTTAGATTCCTACAAAACATAGCAACAACGAGCGATGCACCTCGAACACGTAATTAGCTCACAAATTTACTTAACAAAGTATAATAATCATGTAAAATCGAGCTAAATTAGGGAGTAAAATCATATAAAAACTAGACATATCAAACTCCCCCAAGCTAAACCCTTGCTTGCCATCAACTAAGCACACAAGACCAAGACAAGAGAGGAAAACAACCATGTCCTCACAATTGCAATATCCAATTTTAAACTATCAAGTATAATGACTCAAATTCCGAAACAACATGGGCATAAGGATAATGCAAAAACATGGATGGGATTTACATGGCGGTGTAGCATGAAAGACTTAAAATGAACTTTTCGGCTTTTGCATGATCTTTTGACTTATGGACTCTCACGATACACTCAAACTCATTTTAATGTGAAAGGATTTTTTTGTGAGTAGCACTCACCTATCCTCGACTCATGAGAGTGTGCCCTCAATCTAATAAGGTAAAAATTTCAAAACTACAAGCCAAAAACATTCAAATGAAAGCATGAAAAGGAAGCCATAGGTAAGAAGAAGGTTAATATGAATTAAGTAAGAAAGGGGAACAAATGACTTATGGTATGTGGAGCTAAGTCAAGCTAGCAACAACCATATGCAAGGATGCTCAATCCCAAAACTATCCCAAAACTTCAATACAATTCTCAAGAAGACTCTCCAAAATATATGAATCAAACATGAGAGTTTCTTAAATCTTTTTCTTCTTTTTTTGTTTCATACAAAATATGCTTCTCTTTTTTTCATTGCATGCTTTTTCTCTTTTTCTTTTCTGTTTTTTTGTTCTCATATTTTTTTCTTTTCTTTCATTTCCTTTATTATTTTTTTTTTCTTTTTCATCTCAAAGCATTAAGACCAAGCTCATAATGATACTTCAAAATAGAACAAATCCTAAATGAGCACCCAAACACAATTAATCAAGGCTACTAGCTCAACAAGGTAGGCAATTTTTATATGTAGCTAAGGATAGATTTTTGTGAGTGGGTTCAAAAAGGCAATTTTAATCATGTGAATGGCTCCAAAATGCTAACAAATGAATGCATGCTTATAAATAAATGAAATCAAAACCATACTTGTGCGTATTTGATGTAGCACAAACCATAAGGAGACCTACACTCACCTAAGAGAGACCGAATATGGATGTATAAATCTAAAGAGGCTATACCTTACCAATTTGTGGCTTGCCAAAAGTCAAGATCAAGCTTATTAGGTTCAATTTCAATCTTCCACCTACTATGTCAAGACATCCCCATGAATGCAATTATCCCGTCAAATAATACAGAATCATTAGCTATTAAGCTCAAATTGGGACATACAAAGTAAGCAAGCAAAGCACGTGAAGCACAAAAATTTCAAAGTTTCATAGATTTCCTAACTAAATGCAATTCCTAACTAAAATGCAAATGCAATCCCCCCCCCCCAAGCTAAACACAACATTGTCCTCAATGTGCCAATATGTAAATCACCCAAGCTAACCGTAAAAAACGGTTCAAAGCACAAAACAGGGAAGACAAGAGGTTAATATTTAATGGGGAGTGGGAAAAATACAACTAAAGTGAAAAGAAAAAATAACTTACTAGACTAGCTAGCCTCCCCCAAGCTAGTATGAATATGGGGGAATCCTCCAAAGTGATGAAGGAAATGATGTTTCCTTGGGATTTAAATGAAGAAAAATGAAAAAGAAAGATAGAGTATACCGTTGGGTTTGAAAATGAGGAATGCTGAAATTTCGGTTATCGTACAAAACAGAATAATAAACAGACGCCTAGAAATTTGAAACCCCGATCGGGGCCTGGGAACCCCGATCGGGGTTTGGTTCTGTAAGTTCCTGATTAATTTCGCGTTTTGTAGTATTAGTTTCCCCGAACGGATTTTCGTTCTTGGGGATGCGTGAATTTCCTCATCGACTCTTCTTGTCTTCATTTTTCACCTAAAAATCAAAAAAGAAACATCGTAAAGTCTAGTTAAGTCTAAAAAAACGAGAAATTACGGAATATAAGAAAATAAAGAAAATAAAATGAAAGCAAATAAAAGCTTGGGTTCCCTCCCAAGAAGCGCTGGTTTAACGTCCCGCACGATGTATAAATTTCGAGTCGGTTCAAGCTTCCATGCTAACTCCCTCTATTGATAATTCTTCTCCATCCAACTCATGCTCCAAAGCATCCATCTCTTCAATCCCAATCTTATCATCACCTGCAAATGATTCTAATACTAGGAGTGCCTCTAAAGGGTCCTTAGCCAAAAACCGAGGTAGAAAGTCATCTTTGACAATGTCCTAAACATCAATAGAAAATCAAGACTCTTCTAACATGGGACTCTTCATGGCACTATTCAAGTTAAATGTGACCTTATCGTCACCCACTTCCAATGTTATTTTACCATTCTTGACATCCATTATCGCACCCGCGGTATGTAAAAAGGGTCTTCCCAAAATAAATCGGATTTGGGCATCCTCGGGCATGTCAAGTACAATAAAATCAACCGGAATAAAAAATTTACCAACTTTGACGGGAACATCCTCCAAAACTCCCAAAGGGCGTTTTAAAGAACGATCCGCCATTTGCAATGTGACATTAGTACATTTCAAGACTCCCATATTAAGCTTAGCACAAATAAAGTAAGGAATGAGACTTACGCTAGCACCTAAATCACATAAACCTTTATCATATTGATAGGTACCAATTGTGCATGGAATGGAAAAACTACCGGGATCTTTTAACTTAGGAGGATACTTATTTTGCAAAAGGGCACTACACTCGGCGGTGAAGGCTATAGTTTCAACTTCGTCAAAAGTCCTCTTCTTATTTAAAATGTCTTTCATGAACTTAGTATAAGACGGAATTTGAGTGATCACTTCGGTAAAAGGAACAGTTACCAGGAGGTTCTTCACAACTTTCATGAATTTACCAAATTGAGTGTTCTTGTGATGCTTTGCCAATCTATGAGGGAAAGGCACTTTGACTTTTTCTGGCTCCTTTGTCTCAACAACCTTCTTTGGAGGAGCATCCTCCACATCTTTGACTTGCTCAACCACAATGGGATCATCCACCTTTTCTAGCATAACCTCATCTTTCTTACCACTAGGGGAAACCTCCAACTCAACAAGCACCTCCTCATTGTCTTTGGGCATGGGTGGCTCATCATACTTTGTACCACTTCTCAAGGTGATTGCATTGAGAGTATCATGTGGTTGCTCACCTTGAGTTGGTAATTGATCCGTTCTTCTTTGAGAGCTAGAAGAGGCTAGTTGAGCCATTTGTTGCTCTAGCATTTTGATTGCGGGACCATGGCTTTGATCATTCATTTGAAATTGAGCCAACATTTCCGATTGAGTCTTAGCCAATTGCACTACCAAGAACTTGAGTTCTTGATAGTTTTGTTGGACATTTTGGGGTGGTGGAACTTGGTTTGGTTGGGAGTTTTGGATTGGTGGTGTTTGTTGGTAGTTTTGATTTTGATAGCCCGGTGGAAAATTGAATCTTTGTTGTGGGACATAGGCATTTTGTTGAACTTGAGGCACAAAAGTTTGTTGGGGTTGAGGATTGAGCACATTGTTGCTTCTGTAAGACAAGTTGGGGTGGAATTTTGTGTTTGGGTTGTAAGTATTGGAAAAGGTACCCGGTGGATAAGAACTTTGTTTAAAGGTTTGAAAAGCATATACCTCTTCCATAGTAGCTTGGCATACATTGGAGAAATGACCCGCACCTTCACAACTCTCGCAAACAACAATTTGACTAGTAGAAGACACGGCTAAAAATTTCGAATCGATTTTGAGAAAAATCGGTTGCGCTTTATCGGTTTTATCAAATAAAATACATAAAGCAAGTGAAAATTAATCAAATAAAATTTTCAACTTTAGATCTGTAATGTGGAACATTTATGCAACCAGGATTAATATTCTCATGAGATGAAATTTATGTTAGCTATATTTGCTAAATAAGTCACTATTTATGCCATTTTTACATTAAAATTCATAAATCATGCTAGGCAAATCACATCAGTTTGAAATTTTCCTGTCTGACAGAAAAACATGCATTTGACAACATACTAAAATTTAATGGTCAGATTCAAATCGGAACTATTTTTAACCATTTGACCTTCATTTATATCAGTTATATCATTTTATCATATAAAAATCATAAATCATGAGAAATAAGTCCACTTCACACGAAATTTTACATACAGTAAGTAAAATGCATGTGTGATATTGTGTAAAAATGTCACGGTCAGAAGATATGTCTAAGTATTTTTAGCATTTTAAACATCATTTAACTCATTAAAAGGTAATAAAAACACTAAAAATCATATTTGAGCAATATAAATTTCCATAAATCATCAAAATGACCTAAAATCATATTTGGACCAGAAAATATTGACATGCAAATAACTTTGTGATTTTATTTTATAAAACACAAATTACTAATTTTCTTTAAGTTACATTAACTCGAAAAAACTATAAATCGATTATGCATGCAACAACCAAAGCTCTTGATACCGCTTGTAAGTTTCTTAAACTCAATATTAGAAATTTCTAATATCATATTTTAAAAAGTTTACTCATTAAACTAATGGACCTTATGCATGCATAACAAAATACAAAGAAGGAAGAAGAAATTGTTCCTTACATTGAATATGTATGAAATGGGCAGAATATTTAAACTCCTTTTAAATATTGTTCTTGTGCTAGTAATAAGATGGAAGATCTCCAAGTTCCAAACTAGAAACTCTCCTCAAGGTTTGTACTTTGACAATCCCTTAAAAACTAATATTATCTAATCTAGAGATGAATATTTGTTCCCTTAAACTTGTCTAATATCAAAATATTACTACTACTAGTAATGATTTTATGAGTATATTAGATAGAAGAATAATATGGAGCTCTCAACTTAGAGAGATGTGTGTATAAGTATGCATGCAAGAATGTGATATGAGGTAAGTACAAAAATGAGAAAATAAACCCCTTTAAGCACCCAAGTGTGCCGTGCAAGGGAGCTCCAAAAGGAGCCAATGAGTGCAAATCCATCTTTTTCATTTTTGTCTTATCAAAGAAGTAACCTTAAGTCTAGGATGATTAGCCATAATCATTATGTTTATTTTACAATAAAATAAACACCCACTAAGGCTTACTAGCCTTCAAATTTCCGGCCCCCACATATAAAATAGGTTCATTTTAAGTTTGTCAATTGTCAATTGTATTATGAAGTGATATGTGACATATTCCAAGCCTTATGCCAATATAATGCATATTTAACCTTTTAAATATCATCTTTTATGAAAATAAATCACATACAATAAATTAACTTCGTGATTCCTAATCACATAAAATGGATCATATTAATATAATTCACAACATTTGTAATTATAATTTCTAATTAATCTATTATTCTTGATTCAATTGTTTCATGAACAATAAGATTTGATTTAGTAATTAAACATTTTAATTGCTAAATCAATTCTTATTTAATCAAATTACAATAAGATATGAATTCTTACTCACAAAAATTATTCATTTTTAAGGAATTAAACAACTCGTATCTTAATACGACTAATTAATTTATCAATTAAGAGATTTGTCATATAGGTATGACCTTAAGGGATCAACTAATCACCACCGTCAAACGACAGTAACGTCAAACCGTAGTTAGCCAATCGTTACCGATTAATGTTGATTAGTTGACTATATAATAGAATTATCCCCTTGTATTCTTATTATTAAGATTTAATTATGTGATCGCACTATTGTTGAGGACACTTACTCCAACATTAACATGGATCCTGCTATGGATGATGAAACCCTAGTCACGGTTGTGGAAGAATCCGAATCGGATTATGAGATCAGAGAGGAAGACCCCTTGTTTCAAAAGCATGGCAGGAAAATACTAGAAATTCTAGAGGATGATCCGACTGAATTGCTTCAAATTACATCGGAGGATGTGCAAGGAGAGTTGGAGTACTGGAAACAAGCAGTGTATGGATTTGTGATAGGGGCAAATCCACCATGGCAAGTCCTTGAGGGTTTCCTGAAAAGGATATGGAGTAAGTACACCATTGATAAGATATCCTTCTTTCCAAATGGAGTCTTTATTGCTAGATTCAATACTAATGAAATGAAAGAGAATGTTTTAAACAGTGGACATTACCTGTTTGATAACAAACCAGTTATTTTGAGATCTTGGCAGCCTGATATTGAATTAGCAAAGAAGGAAGTAAAAACCGTTCATGCATGGATAGGACTACAGAAATTACCACTTAAATTCTGGGGTCAAAGTTTGAGGAAAATAGCTAGTTTAGTTTGCAAGTATGTTCAAAGTGACACACCTACATACATGAAAACTAGATTGGGATTTGCAAGGGCGATGGTAGAGTTGCAGATTGGGCAAAAATATCTTGATAAAATAAAATTACAGGATGAGAAGCAATAACTAGTTAAGATTTAATTTGAATATGAATGGAAACCAACCATATGTTCCAACTGCAAGTTAATTGGACATGAGAAGGACAAATGCAGGAAAGACACGAAAATAACCCATAAAATACATAGGAAGGAATGGAGACCTGTGTAGAGAAATGTGGTCCAGGAAAAGGCTGATGTACCTACTTAGAAAGCAATCCAAACAACAAAGCAAAATAATTCCTGTACAGAGACAACGCCCATAACTGGGGTGGTGGTTAACACAGGTGAGACACTGTCCTCTGCCAGGCTTCTCAAGGCTACTAGACAGGTCTTGAAGATGTTAGCAGGGTGTTACCCACAACTCCAACTTACATGAAGGTGCTTAATGGCTCAAATTCCCTAAAGAAAGGGATTGACATATCTGGTATTGATCCTTTCAATCTAAATAATTAATGAATATTGGTTTTTGGAATGTGAGAGGAATGAATAGGGAGGAGAAACAGAGAACTGTAAATAGTTTTTTATCAGCTACTAAGGTAGGCCTTTTTGGTCTACTTGAAACTAAGATTAAGTCTTTAAATTTGAATAACTGTGAACCCAGTCTTTAAGGATTGGAGTATTTCTACGAATAATGCTCTTCATCAAGGAGGGAGAGTTTGGGTACTTTGGAACCCAAGCTACTATGATGTCAGTTTCCTTGCATATGATGCTCAGTATATTCATGCTTTTGTGACTAATAAGGTGACTCAATATAATTTCTATTTTCACTTGTGTTTATGCTTACAATGGTTTTTAGGAGAGGGAGAACTTGTGGGACAGTCTTAAGAAATTTGCTACTCAGATTCAGGGTGCATGGGCCATAGGGGGTGATTTCAATTGTGTTACTCAGGCCAATGACATGCTAGGAGGTATTGTGAGTATGAATGAAGCTGAACCTTTTCAAGACTGCATTGAGACTTACAATGTGATGGATGATATCCAAGCTTCAGGGGCTTATTAAACCTAGAATAATAAGCAACCCCCAGAGACAAGGGTCTATAGCAGGCTTGACAGATTTTTCATAAATCGGGATTAGGGGAATTATATGCCTAATTGGTATGCCAATTTCCTCCCTGAGGGTTACTTTGACCATACACCCTGCTTGGTTAGCGAGATGAACAATAATACTTAAGTCAATAAGCCTTTTAAATACTTTAATATGCGGAGTTCAGCCCCAAACTTTCATGAATATGTTAATTCAGTCTGGACTCAGAACATTTATGGTACCCTATACTATAAAGTGGTGAGGAAATTGAAGATTTTGAAACCTTTACTCAGGAAACTGAACATTGCACACTTCTCTGATGTGGAGAATAAGGCAGATATTACATAAACAAGGCTTCATCATATATAATAACAACTTATTGCTAACCCTTTAAATGCTGATCTTATCAGAGAAGAGAGGGAAGTCAGACATACCTCTAGGGTGCTCCAGGAGGCTAAGATGGAATTCCTCAAGCAAAAAGTAAAAGCTCACTGGGTAACAAGTAAGGATATTAATTCTTCATATTTCCATGGGGTCATAAAGGCAAGGAGCAACAAAACTTTCATTCATCAGATTAATGATCATAATGATCAGGTGGCAAGGTGACAAACAAGGGATTCGGGAGGCAATCCTGAATTATTATAAGATGCTTCTTGGCACCAGGAAAGAAACTTGAAAAGTGAAAAAAGGTATTGTGAGGAAAAGCAGTACCTGTACTGAGCAACATACTCAAAGTCTCTTAGTTCCTGTCACTGCACAGAAAATTAAGGAGATTATATTTCACATACCTAATGATAAGGCACCAGGGCCAGATGGGTACTCCAGCAAATTCTTCAAGGATACCTGGGATACAGTGGGGGATGACATAGTGAAGGCTGTTAAAGATTTTTTTTGCCACTGGATGCATGCTTAAACATGTAACTACTACCTCAGTCACTTTGGTTCCCAAAGTAGACATGCCTGCAACTGTTCTTCTATACAAACCCATTGCATGCTGCAATGTGATTTATAAATGCATTTCTAAGGTACTCTGCAATAGGCTAGCCACTGTTGTACCTGCTCTGATTTCTCAGAACCAAGGTGGGTTCATCAGGGGAGGAGTATAATGGAAAACATCCTCATATGCCAAGACATAATTAAACTGTATGAAAGGAGTGTTGTATCTCCAAGGTATCTAATCAAAATGGATCTTCAAAACGCCTATGATACCATTGAATGGGACTTTATGGATCAGATGCTCAAGGCTCTTTAATTTCCCAAGCATTTCAATACCTGGATCATGCAATGTGTCACCACTGCAACTTATTCTCTTAATCTTAGTGGTGACATCTTTGGTTTCTTAAAGGGGCAGAGGGGACTGAGACAGGGAGACCCCTTATCTTCTCTCCTTTTCACGATTTGTATGGAATATCTCACAAGACTATTAACATATACTACATGAAGTGATGAGTTCACCTCATCCTCTATGTAAGACCATGAAATTAACTCATCTTATGTTTGCTGATGATTTATTGCTTTTCTGTAAAGGAGATGTCCAGTTTATGATGATTATCATAAGAACCTTCTCCACTTTCTCTAAGTCATCTGAACTCAATATGATCCCTGAAAAGTCTAATGCCTACTTTAATGGGGTGAAGGAAGATTTGAAAAAGGACTTTGTGCAAGTATTTGGTCCGGTTGAGGGTAAGTTACCCTTTAGATACCTTGGAGTACCCATTAAGACAACAAGACTCAGCATGCAAGATTGCAAACCATTGATAGACAAAATTGTCAATAAAATCAGAAGTCTCGGGGACAAAAAATTGTCTTATACATGAAGGTTAGTTCTGATCAAAGATGTACTCAAGATTTTCCACAATTACTGGGCAAATATGTTCATCTTACCCAATGGAGTGATTACAAGAATTGAGAGCATCTGTAGAAATTTCCTCTGGAATGGAGGAGTAGACTACAAGAGATCCCCCTTAGTCTCATGGGATAAGGCTTGTAAGCCCAAGAGGGAAGGGGGGGGGGGGGGGGGGTAAGTCTGAAATATGATTAACTATGGGACAAAGCTGCAATTGAGAAATTTGTCAGGTGGATTGCATCTAAAACTGACCATCTCTAGGTCAAATGGGTCAGCAAAATATATATAAAAGATCAAAACTGGATAGAATACTCACCCCCCAATTCTTCTTCCTAGTACTGGCGCAAGATTTGTCAGGTAAGAGAACTTTTTGCAGAAACATATAACCAATATATGTGGTCTACTCAAGACTACACCATTGCAAGGGGTTATGAATGGATAAGAAACAAAGCAGACAAGGTTACTTGGGCTGGTCTAGTCTTGAACAAATGGACTATCCCAAAACACAGGTACATGGCGTGGATTTATCACAACAATAATATGAATACGAGATTGTTCAAGCTAGGTATTAGCACGAACAACATTTGCAGTATTTGTGGGACAAACGAAGAAAATTAAGACCATCTATTCTTCCAGTGTGAGTATAGTACCATAGTTGTAAGAAATGTTAGCAAGTGGATTGGAATTAGCATACCAAATCAGAATATCCTTACATGGGGATTAAGGAGAGGAGGCTCAAATCTAAAGAAAGGAGTGATAAATGCCATCATCAACTCATACATGTATCATATATGGAGACAACGGAACTCTACCAAAATGGAGCTCCGTATTCTAAGACCACACAGGATGGCAGAGAACATAGAGAAAGAAATGAGATTCAGAATTAGAAGTATCGTCAAACCCCCAATCGCTCCAAAGGATGAGAGATTCATAGTAAAGCTGATAGAGGAAAGGTAGAAGAAGGACGAAGAGGAAGAAAGGGATAATATGGAGGATGATAGTGAGATAAAAAATGAGTGGATAGGAATAGATTTCTTTTGTCATCTGATTTTGTAGGAAATTGTTTTGCTTTGGCCAATTAGTTGCTTGGGCCGATTAGCCGGATGTATGGGTTTACTCGAGTGACCCAATTTCTTAACTAGAAGCGGGAAAACTTGTATGTGGTGACTATTTATTAATATGAAATCTTACATTTTAACAAAAAAATCAGTGCCCTTCTAACCCCCTCCCCACCTTTGATTTCCACCTTTCAATCCCTGCCTTCCATCTCACTCTCCCACTCTATCCCATCACTCTCATTTCCGCCCCCTTCCTCACTTCTCATTTCTCATTTCTCACTTCTCACTTCTCAACAACTCATCAACCTCTCCATCTCCCTATTTTTTTCTCTGCCTCTCATTCCGCCTCAGTCACCATACCACCGCTCTGCTGCCTCCGACTAATAGCGCCTTAAATTCAGACAACAAGGCGGACATTTAGTGTCATTCGCTACAAATTAAGGTTTGCTGTTGTTTTCATGTTTGTATATAGAATTTATATTTCCCTTGTACCCGTCTGTCTTAGCTGCTGGTTTTCATTTTTTCATACGGTGAGAAGGCAATAAATGTTAACTACAATCTTAGTGGTACTGTAGTTACATTTAAGGTTTATCAATCTTTTAATGTGGACATTTTCTAGTCTCAAGGTGATACTGTGCTTCATGCTTATGGTCTATCTCTTATTTTTTTACTGTTCTTATCTAGATGTGATGTAATTGTATAAGTAGTATATGAAGTTCATATATATATGGTTTACATTTATCCCATGTTGTTTTGGTAAAAATCTACCGAGTAGCTGATTTTAGGTTGTGGATTAAAGTGACCGTTTATAGTAACGATTTGAACAATAATGTGATGATAAAGCGAATATAAAGTGCGAAAATAAATAAAATATAGACACGAGAAATTGGTGACGCGGAAATCCAATGTGGGAAAAACCGCGGGGGAAGTCGGAATCCCGCCAAATATGCACTATAATTGAGAGGAGATTCCCTTAGTATCGTGAGTACAAGTATTTCTTGTATGCAGTATGCTTGGAATGCTAAGTATGGGAGACATAATTATCTTTTTTCTAAGTAAGATTCGGTAGGATTAGAGAAGATTAGATGATCTTTTTGGTTGTGTTTGCTCTCTTTTTATGATTAATGCTTGCTAGGGTTTTGCTGCTGAAATAATGCTCTCCCAGATTCTTGCCTTATTTTTAGCTCCAACCATTAATGCTCATTTAATTCCCCCATTCAATACTCCTTTAATTGCTCCACAATAACCAGCTATTATTGACTAGCCGTTATTTAATTTTTCCATTGAATGCACAAATATTCTTGTCCCTTTTCTCCGGATTCTCCCTCCAGCGTTTCCCATTTGCTCCTCCAGATTCTGCCTCCTGACTCTGGGTCCAGGTTCTGCCTCTGACTCTGTTCCTCTGTTACTGACTCAACTTTAGGCTCTACTTCCCGATTCTGGCTCCAGACTCTATTTCATGTTCTACTTCCAGATTCTGGCTCCAGGTTATATTTCAAGTTCTGGCTCCAGGTTCAACCTTAAGTTCTCCTTCTGGATCCTACCTCCAGGTTCTGCTTCCACGACATCGACCCATGTCATATTGCCATTAACATTCCTCGCTCAACACGTGGCACATATATATTCTGTGAAATTTGGTCATAACAATTGCCCCCAATTTTCCTCCTTATTCTCAAAATAAGGAGGCAATTAGTCTCCCAGGTTCTGGACGCTGTTGGTATTCCATATTTGTAGTTCTAGACTCTTGTTTTGCATCTTGGACTTGTACTCCAAACTTATGAAGCTCTAGCACTTTGCTCTTCTAGCATGATGATCCCTAAGAATCATGATCTAGGTGTATTATCTGGCTTTGAGATGGATTTTCTGTAGGAGGAGGATGATGATGCCCCTATAACGGAGGAGGAGCACGGGATGGTGCTGCTAATGATCAGGCGCCAACTTTATCACCTACTGCAGAACATTTTCCGGTTTCTAGTGTATCTTTTGTTTGGTTGTGCATGCTTTACTTTGTACACTGTTTGTTTGCTGGCATCGTTTGACTGGTGGCTCTAAGATTTAATTCGCCCATTCCGTTAGAGGAGCCACACTTGCGTCGGTGCTAAGTTTTCAGGACTCATGTTCGTCCGTTCGTATGTACTTAGCCATTGCCACACGCCTTCTGTAATACAAGTTCCACCAGACCAACTCATTAAAAAGGGTTTTTAAAAAGGCAAAACACTAAAATTATTATTATTATTATTTTTTTGTGCAAAACAAACTAAATATTTGATGAACCAGAAGAGCGTTTTGAACCTTATCGATTTTGTCACTGAGAAGTTATTGGCATTCGTAATTGATCGTGCCTGTCGCAAGCCCAATACAAAGATAAATTACCCAGACTAGGCTAATAACAAATTAATGTAATTAGGGAAGTAGGGGTCGATCCTCAGGGAGATGGTTTTTCGTATAGAATGTGAAATGTCTCGCAATTGGGTTTTATCTAACGAGTTTCTGGGTTTTGGGATTATGATGTCTAAACTAACAAAAAGCATAAATGAAAACAAAATAAAAGCAATTGAAGATGAAAGCAATAAAGCAAATGATGAATTAACAATAATGAAAAGCATCTAGGGAAGTAGGTTCACACATGTAGATTAATATATTGATGCAATTGGATTTGGAACATGCAAATAATTCATTGTGAGTTCGTAAGAATGATGTGTTCATTACAATCATAGATCAGATGGTCTAGCAGGCTTTTAGGCAATTTACTAGGTCTTAATCCACCATGTCATGCTTTGTCTATTCAATTCGCGTATCTCTACCTTGGAAAAGAATTCCATTCTAGTCAATGATTTTGATCAGGAATCGTCAACTATCGTTATAGTCCAAACATGCATAGACACAATGTTTTAAAAGCAAAATTTCTTTCATCCAATTAACATCTTTTAATCAATCTAACATGGCTACCCTACACCCTAGAAAGGTGACTACTCACTCATGATAATGTTTAGAACTAAGATGATGATAATAATAAAAACTAGGATAGACATGTTTAGTTGGTTTTGACAATAGTTTAAGACTCTCTATATGGCGATAATAACGACTCTAAATTCACAATCTAGGAAATGAAATGACGATTATAACGGTACTAAAATGAATCTAAGATAACATGGATAGAAAATAACAATCAAATGGAAAACATAAAGACATTAAACAAAGGATAAAATAGAAATATCTAGGTGACGATCAACAACGAAAGTGATAACAATAATAGAAATCCCTTGCATAGAATAATCGTCATATACAAGATATGACAGATATAATCAAACTTTTGATCCTCCCCCTAATTTTAATCCTGAGACTACTACACAGGCCACGAATTTGGGTCTTGAGCAGGCTGTTCCATTCAACCCTTCTAATCCTGCAGTTTCTACTGATGGTCCTACTGCTCAAGAGGCTCAAGCTGATTTAGACTATGAAAATGCTCTTCATAATGCAAAAACTTCATCAATATAGAAGACTCTTCATCCTCTGCCTACTCTACCCCTGAGTGGCCCTTTCATAGCTCAGAATCTGACTTTGCAAGTACAGAAATGATGGTGGAGGATGATGTTGATGATTGCAGGAATATCTCTGGCTTGGATCTCAATCTGGGGCCAGTTCAGGATTATGCTGATAATGCTTTTTCTATGTCTAACAAAACTGAAATTATCTATGTGCAGGATTCTGATGTTGTGGTTCCTATTCCTGCAAGGGCCAATGGTAGTACAGCCAAGGCAGCGTCTGAATCTGATGTCTTTAAACCACAAGTGTTCACTACTTCTTCTCCTAAAATGGCTATTCCTGAGGTTTTTGATGCTGAGGTCTCCAAGATTTCCAGGAAGAGAAAGTCCTGCTCTGTTATGGAGGAAGGGGACATGCCAAATGATGCTCTTCTTTCTCTAAGTCATGCAAAACTATACCTCATCCATCTAGCGAAGAAACCATGCCATTCTGCATCTGTCAGTACTGAAAAAAGCATGGCTGGGAAATTGAATGAGAAGGAGTGTGGGTTTCGCATCAAGATAAGTGATGAGGATTCTGATTTCCTACTGGATGATGTTGATCATGAAGAAGTTACTGGACCAATCGCTGACAAGATATTGGGTGTTGCGGAGGTTGACCCATCTCAACCTCCTCCATCTTCATGATTGGACTCTCTTGGAATTGTAGGGGTCTTAATAGCTCGCTCTCCCCTATAATTCCTAAATTAAAAGCGATGCTTGCTATGAAGTATTATGATTTTCTTTTTTTATTAGAAACAAAATGTAAGGTGAAACTAGTAAATCCTCTTTTTCGGGCAGCGGGTTTTGTTAAATCTTTTGGAATAGATGCTATGGGATCATCTGGAGGACTATGGGTGGGATGGAAAAATGAATCTAGGGTGAAATGCATCTTTGCTTGTATGAATTTCATTATCCTTATCATTAATGAAAATGCTACTTCAAGTTGGTACTTGGTTCTCTTTTATGGCGAACCAAATCTAGACACAAGATTGGCAGTTTTTACGGAACTAGGCCAATGGATAAGTTCATTTGACAAGCCTTACATCATATTAGGTGATTTTAATCAAGTTGAATATAAGCATGACAAATTTAGTAAGAACAAAGGGTATATTCAAGGTGCTATGCAATTTAGTAAGTGGAAAATTGATCACAGTTTGATTGATATCCCTTTCAAGGGGCCTCGGTTTACTTGGTGTAATAATAGAAAGGGTTTAGCAAGAGTATATGAAAGAATTGACAAGGCTTACGGTTCAAAAGACTGGTTTCAGCTCTTTCCAAATACAGGTATCACCCACTACCCTATACAAATTTCCGATCATGCACCTATCGAATTGGACTTCAATCTTATAAAAACACAAAGGAGACGGCCATATAAGGTGGATTCATGGAGCTTAGTCAATAATGAGTGTTTATCACTCATCCAAGGGAATTGGTTTGTTCTCATTCGAGGATCACCTCAATATCGCTTAGCTAGGAAATTATCTATTATTCGGGGCATAATTAAGAAGTGGGCATTAGATAAAAAAGCTTTATAGAAATCAAAATGGGAAGAATTTGATAAGCAGCTGGTAAATGCTATGGATGAGACAATAAATTCGGGGAATGAGATCTTTCATGAAAAGTAAAACAGGGAGGTTACTGAGTTTGCAAAGGCATCGCTACTCTACTGGAAGCAACGTGCAAAACTAAAATGGAATATTGATGGGGATACAAATACAAGATTCTTCTTCAATTTGGTCAAAGGTAGGGCTGGAAGCAATTTCATTAGCAGTATTAAGGATCGAAATGGAATATGGATTTTTGATCAAAAAATTATTGGTGATTGCTTTCAAAAATATTTTTACGATCTATATAATCCAGAACCCTCGGCAGGATCATCCCATTCTAATTTTTCATGTTATTCACACATATTGGATAATGTCTGTCGCAAAGTACGAGCTGATGATATGGAATTCCTCGATAAACCTTACTTCAAGCAAGAAGTTAGGAAAGCGGTTTTCCAATTGGGTGCACTAAAGTCTCCTGGCCCTGATGGATTTCCGGCTATGTTTTATCAGACATGTTGGCACACAATTCAGGAAGATGTTACTTCTGCTGTTCTTTCAATACTCAATCACGGTAATATTTTACTAGAATTAAATAGAACTTTTATTACTCTTATTCCTAAATGTGAGGCGCCTCAAAAGGTGGAGGACTATCGACCCATAAGCCTATGCAATGTTATTATGAGGATTGTGACAAAATGTATTTCAAATCGTCTGGCGCGTGTAATGAACTATCTTATCGGTCCTTTTCAGAATGCTTTCGTTAAGGGACGACAAATTGGTGCTAACATTCTTATTGCTCATGAAATTTTGGAAAATATAAATAGACATAAGGTGGGAAAATGTGGAAGATTTGCCTTTAAAGCAGATATGAGTAAGGCCTTCGATCGCGTTAAATGGGATTTTCTTGAAGCTAGCCTAGATAAATACGGATTTCCTTCTCGTACTACCAAGCTTATTATGAGATGTGTTACTTCGGTATCTTATGAAGTCTTACTTAATGGTACACCTATGGAACAATTCAAGCCTAAATGTGGTCTTCGTCAAGGGGATCCGCTATCTCCATTCTTATTTATACTATGTATGGATGTTCTTTCTCAGAATTTATGTGCCGCTCACGAATCTGGTGTCATTCATGGAATTTCACCTGGTAGAGGGACACCAGAAATATCCCATTTACTCTTTGCGGATGACTCCATCTTTTTCTTAAAAGATAAGGATGATGCAATGAGTCACTTAAAAGGTATTCTTGATGATTATTGCATTGCGTCTGGTCAAGTTATAAACACTGGTAAATCAGGAATCATTTTTAGTCCCAGTACAACGTTAATATCTTCACAAAAAGGGATGCGAAGCTTCAATATCAAGGGTAATAAAGGTATTGGCAAATATTTAGGTATTGAATCTGATTTGAGTTTCTCTAAAAAAGATTTTTTTTCAAGTTTAGTTGATAAGGTTAAGGTAAGGATTTCTTCCTGGAATGCTGTTTTTCTATCACCAGCGGGGCGTCTTACATTGATAAACTCTGTTCTATCCACCATCTCTAATTTCGTTCTATCGGTATTTAAAATACCGGTAAGTGTGGCAAATAAGATAAACTCTCTTTTGTCACATTTTTGGTGGGCAGGGAGGAAATTGAGTAATACGGTCCATTGGTGTAGTAAGAATTTTCTAAGTATTCCTAAATCATCGGGGGGATTAGGTATTAGAAATATACAATGTGTTAATCAGGCTCTACTAGGTAAGATAGCTTGGCAAATCTTACAAGAAAGGAATTCTTTACTTAGTAAAATCTTCTTCAATAAGATTCTTAAAAAGGAATCTCCTTTAAATGATATGGCCATTAAAAAAGGAACTTCCGTATCCTGGGGAACAAGAAGCATCATTCATGGACTAAGGCTGATTATTCCTAACATTAGTTGGAAGTTCAGCCCAAATTCGGATCTCAACATATGGAATACAAGTTGGATTGATGGGGAAGCTCCACCGAGAATCACCAGATTCGGTTTTGAACCACCTGTCTCAATGTGTGATCTCAGAATAAAGGATCTCATTCTGCCTTCATTAACATGGAATGAAGAAATTATTGAGGATCTTTTTCCTGACTCATGGGGAGGAAAAATTAAAGCACTTCCGATATGAATATACAACAAAAAGTGGTTACGCTTATTCTCTACACCTCTTTTTAGAAAAATATGGTACAAGTAAAGATAAGGATCGTATCAATAATGTTGGAAGGAAGTTCTGCAAATCAAAACTTTGGCGGTTAAAGATTCCGGAATGCTGGAAAATTCTATTATGGAAAATTATAACACAATCTTTACCGGTCGGGGAAGAGTTTAAAAAGAGGGGTATTATTATAGATTATTCTTGCCCGATCTGTAATGAGAATGGATCCTTAGAAACCATGGCTCATTTATTCCGGGATTGTGAGCTTGTTCGCCGTATATGGGCTAGCTCTTCGTTGGGGATAAGAACTGAAAGCAATATTGGCTTGCCAATTCAGGATTGGATAATAAATTGGATCAAGTACCTGGAATCGCTATCTGATACAGGAAAAGAAGTGACTACTTTCATCTCTGTTATTCGGACTATTTGGATTCTTCAAAACGATAAAATTTTCAACCATTCTGTTTTCTCGTTGCAGCACTTCTATAGGTTACAAGGTCAAACCTTAGATTCGGTTCTCAAGACTCACGAGGACAATAAAACTTCTCATAATAGTTCTATGGATAGATTTATGGATGCCTCTGACACTCTTAAGGAGCGTATTAGGAATTTTTACCCTTTCTTCTTAATAGGAAATGGTGACTCATGTCCTACTTATCGTATAAAAGTAGATGCAAGTTGGTTTGCACCTTCTCATGCATCTATCGGATGGGTAGTATATGATGAAAAGGGTAATCAAATACACGGCCAAGGGAGAAAGATTTATGCACAAAGCCCAACCCAAGCAGAGGCATTGGGTATCCGAGAGATCGTTAACTGGGCTTTCTTTTATAGAATAAATCATCTACATGTGTTGTCAGATTGTCTAGCGGTTTTAAACCAAATTGCAGGAGTGGAGCGTCGTCAACATCGGATCAACGGCATTATAAGCGATATGGAAACAATCTTTCCTTATTTTCACTGTCTTTGCTTTACTTTTATCCCACGTTTGTTAAATAATGAAGCCCATAAGCTGGCAAAACAAGCGTGGGTACTGTAGTCTTCTTCTTTTACTGCCGCCAAAAAAAAAAAAAAAAAAACAAAAAAAAAAAAAGAATAATGGTTCCTTGAATTACAACACTTGAACCCAACAAAGTAGATTACAAAGATTGAAATTCCTATTGATCTAAGCTAAGATTTTGATGTAGAAAGGACAGAAATAAACTAAGAACTAAAGATGAAAAGGAAGAAGAAAATGAGAGAAGAGAGGCTAGTTCTCCCTTCCTCATAATCTAGGTTTTGTAAAGAGAAATGTAGAAGAGAATTGTGTGAAGAGATGTGTGAGATGTGTTGAGAAGAGTGGCTGGAGCATCCTTTATATAGCATTAGGGTTTCGTGGGGGAGGGGTCGAACATTGAACATATAGGACAAAAGGAGGAAGTTGAAGCAATTTGCTCGAAGCAGCAGAGATCCCGGATCGGGTACACACTTACCCGATCGGGTAAGTTGTCATCTGGGTCCTTTGACTCTCGTTTCATCTCCCCTTGCATATGACTTGACTTCCAACATCCCCCTTGACCTCTTGAGTCGGGTTTGTTGATAGGGTTTGATGTAAAGCGATGAATTCTTCGCCCAACTGTTTGATCTTCCGACAACTGCGACATCGTCTTTACTTCTTCTCTCTTTTGAATTAGTGAACTTTCTTGAAATGCCTTTCACTTGGTCAAGCTTGCTTCTTCAAATCGTCGGGTTCCAGGCAAATGCTCGGGAATATAGAAAAAGGGCGTAGAAACGTCACTATCCCTACAAAACAGGTTAGAACATCGGAATTTGCCTAGAAGACGATATTAGCTCATAAAATGGCTTAACAAAGCACAAATGACATACAAAACCGAGCTAAAATGGGGGTTAAAATCATACAAATATTCACTTATCAAACTCCCCCAAGCTAAACCTTTGCTTGTCCTCAAGCAAACATAACAAACAATACCAGGACAAGGTTGCAAGCATTGGCTACTACACCATCAAGAAACAAATCTCAACGTAAAACTTTGGAAACATAATGAATCATAACCCAAAAACAACGTGGGTAAGAATGATACATAAACATGGCTGAGATTTACATAACGGCGTAGCACAAAGAATTTCACTATAGAATTTTCGGCTCTTGCATGATCTTTTGACAAATGGACTCTCACGGCACACTTGAACACTCATGCATGTAAAAGGTGATTTCTTTATGTGTAAATGTTTTTGAGACACTCACCTATCTACGACTTATGAAAATGTGTCCGCAGTCTAATATGGTAAACAATTCAAAACATAAGTCAAAGATCACAATGCAGATAGAAAAGAAGCCGAAAAGATGAGAAGAAGGCTTTGGGAAATGGGTGAAAGGTGGACAAATAGTTATGGTCAATGTGAACGTTAGAATGAGCTAGCAACTGACCAATGATAAATGAATACTCAATCCAAACTTTTGGTTAATTCCCAAAAGACGAAAAATGAAGCCAAAAGGAACAAATTGGCTTATTACACACGAAACACGAGAGTGAACTCCTTCTAACATTGAATTGACATTTTGAGGAGATACTCACAACTTCTTCTATTTTATTTCTTTTTCTTTTTCGATATTTTTTTTTTTTTTATTTTTTTTTTTTTTTTTTTCAGTTTTCTATATCTCTTTTTCTTTTGAACATATCATCACTTCTTGAACATTGTCGTTCTCCCAAATTCACTTTGACATAAAAGAACAAAATCTTCTCAAAAGAGCACCCATACACCATAGTCTAGTTACTAGCTCAACAAGGTAGACAGTTTTTATATGTAGCTATTATCTTGTAAAACATTTGTATGAAGAGGCTAATTTTGAGAGGTAATTCAAAGTGAAAAAGGCTTCAAATCTTAGTGAATCATGAATGCAATGCTTATAGGTATGAAATGAGAACCATACTTATGCGTTTTGACATGACACACATCACAAGGAGAACTACACACACCTAGATGAGACTGGGTATAGATGTACTAGTCTAAGGAGGTTCTACCTTACAATATATGTAACTTGCCAAATGTCAAGATCAAGCGTACTTATCTATAGATTCATTCCATGCCTACTGTGTACAAGACTTCCCCATGTATGCACAATTCAATGAATATTGAATCATTATCTTTTGAAAGCTCTAAGTTTGAGAAATGTAACATGACATCATAATTCAATGATGTTCAAAATTTTTAAATTTTCTCAAAAATCTTCTTTTTCTTTTATTCAAAATTTGAAAAATGATCAACTAAAATGTAAAATGGGAAAATGCAATCCCTCCCCCAAGCTAAACATCACATTGTCATCAATGTGAGCACAAAGATAAAATATGCAATGAGATGCTTAATGGGGAAAAGGAAAAATGACCTACAAACATCATAACCCAAAAACAATGTGGGCAAGAATGATACATAAACATGGCTGAGATTTACATAACGGCGTAGCACAGAGAAATTCACTACAGATTTTCGGCTCTTGCATGATCTTTTGACAGGTGGACTCTCACGGCACGCTCGAACACTCTTGTATGCAAAAGGTGATTTCTTTATGTGTAAATGTTTGAGACACTCACCTATCTACGACTTATGAAAATGTGTCCGCAGTCTAATATGGTAAACAATTCAAATTACAAGTCAAAGATCACAATGCACACAGAAAAGAAGCCGGAAGAATAGGAAAAAGGCTTTGGGAAATGGGTGAAAGGTGGACAAACAGTTATGGTTATGTGAAGTTTTAAACGAGCTAGCAACTAACCAATGATAAATGGATACTCAATCCAAACTTTCGATTAATTCCCAAAAGACGAATAACGAAGCCAAAATGAACAGATTGGCTTATTACACATGACAAAATAAGAGTAAACTCCTTCTGAATATTGACTTGACATTTCTTAGGAGATACTCACAACTTCTCCTTTTATTTATTTTTCTTTCTTTTTCAATTTCTTTTTTTTTTCTTTTTCTATTTCATTTTTTTCTTTTCTTTTCTGAACATAACATTGCTTCTTGAACATTTTGGTTCTTCCAAATTCACTTTGACATATAAGAACAAATCTTCTCAAAAGAGCACCCATACACCATAGTCTAGCTACTAGCTCAAAAGGTAAGTAGTTTTTATGTGTAGCTATTATTTTGTGAAACATTTGTATGAAGGGGTTAATTTTGAGGGGTAATTCAAAGTGAAAAAGGCTTCAAGTTTTAGTGAATCATGAATGCAATGCTTATAGGAATGAAATGAGAACCATACTTATGCGTTTTGACATGACACATATCACAAGGAGAACTACACACACCTAGATGAGACTGGGTATAGATGTACCAGCCTAAGGAGGTTCTACCTTACAATATATGTAAAACTTGCCAAATGTCAAGAATCAAGAGTACTAATCTATAGAGTCATTTCAATCCTACTGTGTACAAGATTCCCCATGTATGCACAATTCAATAAATATTGAACCATTATCTTTTGAAAGCTCTAAGTTTGGGAAATGTAACATGATAGCATAGTAAACAAGCAAGCAAAGCATGAAAAGCATTCAATTGTGTTCAGAAATTTTTTAAATTTTCTCAAAAATCTTCTCTTTCTTTTATTCAAAATTTGAAAAATGATAAACTAAAATGAAAAATGGGAAAATGCAATCCCTCCCCCAAGCTAAACATCACATTGTCCTCAATGTGAGCACAAAGACAAAATATGCAATGAGATGCTTAATGGGGAAACGGAAAAATGAAAGAAGAGTGAAGCTTAATAGTCAGCGCGGACTCCCCCAAGCTAGTCTTTTGGACTTGACAAGGAAGGTCTTTATAGATTCTTCAAAAACTCTTTCATCTGCAAAATAAATGCTAACAAAACAACGAAAAAGGGAACATAAAATGCAAAAAGAAAGGAACACGGGTTGCCTCCCGAGAAGCGCTGCTTTAACGTCTCGCTCGACGAATTCTTCTATGAAATCATTTGGTTGGGGATTGACGCTCTATATAGACAATATCAAAGCATCCGATGATAGAATTGCTATAGTAGAGTTTCAGTCTGTGTCCATTAACCTTGAATTTTTCACCATTACTAGCCATTATTTCCACATAACAGTATTTGCTTACATATGTAACAGTGAATGGTCCAGACCATCGTGATCGAAGTTTTCCCGGAAAATTTTTCAAACGGGAGTTGAAGAGAAGTACTTGGTCACCGACATTAAATTCTTTTCTGATTATCCTCTTGTCGTGCCAACGCTTCATTTTCTCTTTGTAGATCCTAGAATTCTCGTAAGCTTGCAAACGAAATTCTTCTAGCTCATTGAGTTGCAAAAGTCGTCTATCAGCGCTAAGCTTAGTGTCTAAGTTGAGTTCTTTGATAGCCCAGTGAGCTTTGTACTCGAACTCGACAGGGAGATGACAGGCCTTTCCATAACCAATCGATAGGGAGATGTTCCAATTGGGGTTTTTAAAGCTGTACGATAAGCCCATAAGGTGTCATCGAGCTTATTACTCCAATCAGTTCTAGATCTTGAGACTACTTTTTGAAGAATTGTTTTGAGCTCTCTGTTCGAGACTTCTACTTGACCGCTGGTCTGAGAGTGGTAGGCTAAACCTCGTCTGTGATACACACCATATTTGGCAAGCAGAGTGTCTAACTGCTTTTCTCTGAAATGAGTTCCTCGATCACTTATCACGGCTCTGGGTACACCAAAACGCGGAAAGATGATCTTCTTAAATAGCCGTATCACAGCTCTAGCATCATTGGTGGGGGTGTCAATTGCTTCTACACACTTTGAAACGTAGTCGACAGCGACTAGAATGTAACGATTTTCATTAGAAGAGGCGAATGGTCCTTGATAGTCAATACCCCAGACATCGAATATTTCGACTTCTAATATGCCGTTTTGAGGCATTTCATGTCTTTTGGATATTTGACCTATTCGTTGACAAGCATCACAAGCCATAACAAAGTCTTTTGAATCTTTAAACATCGAGGGCCAGAAAAACCCGGATTGTAAGACTTTGGCTACGGTCTTGGATGGACCATGATGACCACCATAAGGAGATGAGTGGCATCCTTCTAAAACTCCTTTTACTTCCCTTTGGGGGATACATCGTCTATAAAGACCATCTGAGCATTGCTTGAAAAGATAAGGGTCATCCCAAACAAAGAATTTTGCATCATGCAAAAATCTCTTTCTTTGGTTATAAGAAAGGTTAGAAGGTAGCTGGCGACTGACAAGGAAATTGGCAATATCAGCATACCAAGGAGAAGAGTCCGCAATTGCCATTAATGAATCATCAGTGATTGAATCATTAATTGGCGTTGGTAATCCTATTTCAGTTACTCTTATCCTTGAGAGGTGGTCAGCGACTACATTCTCTGCTCCTTTCTTATCCTGGATCTCTAAATCAAACTCTTGAAGGAGTAAGATCCATCGGATGAGTCTAGGTTTTGCCTCTTTCTTAGAAAGCAGATATTTCAAGGCAGCATGGTCAGTATAGACAATGACTTTTGATCCTATAAGGTATGAGCAGAATTTGTCTAAGGCATAGACAATGGCGAGAAGTTCTTTCTCGGTGGTGGCATAGTTGATTTGGGAAGGATCAAAGGTTTTACTAGCATAGTAAATTGCATGAAGGAACTTTTCCTTTTTTTGCCCTAAAACAACTCCTACGGCATAATCACTTTCTTTGCCCTAAAACAACTCCTACGGCATAATCACTCGCATCACACATCAGTTCAAAGGGCAGATTCCAATCAGGTGACTGGATTATAGGTGCGGTGATCAAAGCGCATTTGATTTTGTTGAATGCCTCAAAGCATTCCTTTGTGAAATTAAATGGTGCATCCTTGAAAAGGAGCTCAGTCAGGGGCTTGGCTATAATTTTGAAAAATCTTTGATAAACCGTCGGTAGAAACCGGTGTGGCCAAGGAAACTCCTGATTCCTTTTACATTAGCAGGTGGTGGCAGCTGTTCAATAACTTGGATCTTAGCTCGATCAACTTCTATACCTCTTTCAGAAATGATGTGTCCTAAAACTACACCTTCGTTCACCATGAAGTGACACTTTTCCCAGTTGAGAACAAGGTCGACTTCTTCACAGCGTTTTAGAACTTTCGATAGATTTGTCAAACAATTATCAAAGGAAATGCCATAGACGCTAAAGTCGTCCATAAATACTTCCATGATAGTTTCAACAAAATCTGAAAAGATACTAGTCATGCAACGCTGGAAAGTGGCAGGTGCATTACACAAGCCAAATGGCATTCAGCGATAAGCGAAAGTACCATAGGGACAGGTGAAAGTGGTTTTCTCTTGGTCCTCAGGGTGGATAGGAATTTGGAAAAATCCTGAGTAACCATCTAGATAGCAGAAGTATTTGTGACAAGCTAACCTCTCTAGCATTTGATCAATGAAGGGCAGAGGATAGTGATCTTTTCTAGTTGATTGATTCAGCTTTCTGTAGTCAATACACATACGCCATCCCGTCACAATTCTTGTGGGGATGAGCTCATTCTCTTCATTTTTGACTACTGTTGTTCCTCCTTTCTTGGGAACAACTTGAATAGGGCTAAGCCATTTAGAGTCAGAGATTGCATAGATTATGCCAGCATCTAGCAATTTCATAACTTCAGTTTTAACTACTTCCTGCATGTTGGGATTAAGACGGCGTTGACCTTGAACGCAAGGTTTTTGGCCTTCTTCTATGTTGATTTTATGCATGCAAAAGTCGGGGCTTATGCCTGTTAAGTCTTCAAGTTTGTATCCTATTGCCTTTCTATGTTTTTTCAAGACAGTCAATAGTGAGGTTAATTGATTTTCATCTAGGAGAGCACTCACTATGACTGGGCAATATTCAGATTCATCTAAAAAGGCATATTTTAGATTTAAAGGAAGAGGTTTTAGTTCGGGTTTATGTACTTCTGCCTTGGCAGGAGTATCAATTAAGCTTATGAACTCTTCAACTTCTTCGGACGATATCTCTTTTCCAGTCAGGTCCTTTTCCAGCTCACTGATCTCAAAATTGTCATTCTCGGAGATATCCTCCAACAATAAGATTGCTTCTAAAGGATCCTCAATTATTGATGGATACAGAGATTCATCAATAATTGAGTCGACAATATCAAGGAAACAGCAAGGCTCTTCAAGCATAGGGCTTTTCATTACACTGTTTAAGTTATAGGTGACTTTATCATCACCTACTTCTAGTGTCAGTTTTCCATTCTTTACATCGATTACTGCTCCCGCAGTGTGTGGAAATGGTCTTCCTAAAATAATAGGGATTTGCGAATCTTCAGCCATATCTAGCACAATGAAATCGACGGGAATGAAAAACCTCCCTACTTTGACGGGCACATCTTCTAAAACTCCCATAGGTTGTTTTAGAGAACGATCTGCCATTTGCAGAGTGATACTAGTGCATTTGAGAATTTCCATATTTAATTTTTCACAAATGGAATAGGGCATGACGCTTACACTGGCACCTAGATCGCATAGAGCTTTATCGATTGTGTAGGTGCCTATAGTGCAAGGTATAGAGAAACTACCAGGATCCTTTAACTTAGAAGGGGACTTATTTTGCAACAAAGCACTGCACTCAGCTGTGAATGCTATGATTTCAACATCATCTAAAGTCCTCTTCTTAGTTAAGATATCCTTCATGAATTTCGTGTAAGAAGGGATTTGAGTGATTAGTTCAGTGAAGGGAACCGTTACTTGGAGGTTTTTTACTACTTCCATGAATTTGCTGAACTGGGTTTCCTTATGATTTCTCCTCAAACGTTGGGGAAATGGAACTTGGATTTTGATGGGTTCCTTTTCAGGTTCATCCTTCTTTTCAGGTTTGTTTTTCGCTTCCTTAGCGGTGGATGGTTGAGAATCTTTTTGGCTCTCTACTTGTGTAGGCTCAACTATTGGTTCTTTGGGTTGCTGAGGTTCCTTATAAGTGGTACCACTCCTAAGCGTGATAGCATTAGCGGTGTCCCTTGGTTGCTCACCATGAGGTGGGAGTTGGCCTTGTTTTCTTTGGGCAATAGAGGCAGCCAATTGGGCCATTTGAGTTTCAAGCATCTTGATGGCAGCACTTTGAGCTTGATCACTCTTTTGAAGTTGAGCAAACATTGAATCTTGTTTTTGAACAACTTGGAGAAGCATGGATTCAATTTTGCTCAAGCTTGAATCATTGGGTTGGCCTTGATTTTGGGGTGGTTGGTGTTGAGGTTGGTTTTGGTAAGGTTGATTGAAGTTAGGTTGAAATGGAGGTCTTTGGTTTTGAAATTCAGGTGGATTGTAAGGCTTCTGTTGATGTGGTATGAATGGTTGTTGAGTCTGATGGTGGGGGTTCTGAACGTTGGTGCTTTTGTAGGACAAAAAGGGATGGTTCTTTGTGTTCTCGTTATAGAAGTTTGAGAAAGCATTGCCCTGCCTATATGATTGATAGGCGTGGACTTGCTCTAGCGAACTTCTACATTCTTGAAAACTGTGTCCTCCAACCCCACATGTCTCATATACCACTACGTGGTTAGTGACGTTAACATGTTCCTTGGATTGGGAAGAGCTTCCTACTTGTTGCTGCAGAAGGGCTAATTGGGCTTCTAGGAGTGCTACTTTACTTGAATCGTCCTGCTTGGTTTTGAGTGGCATAGCACGTGAGTTGCTATACTGAGAGTCGTGGATTGTCATTGACTCGATAGTCGCACTAGCTATTTCTACATCGATCTGATCGAAACGACCATTGTTAGCGGAGTCGAGGAAACGACGTGATTCGCCACAACAACCGTTGTAGAAGGTGATAGCTAAGAACCATGAATCAAGGCCATGATGAGGGCATTCTCTTTGTAATTCTTTGTACCTTTCCCATGCCTCATAAAGGGTTTCATCGCCTCTCTGACGAAATCCAGTGATTTGACTCCGTAAGAGTGCGGTTCGTTCTGGTGGGAAGTACTTTTGATAGAAAGCAAGAGCTAGACCATCCCAGTCGGCTATTCCTAAGGCAACTCGGTCAAGGCTATTGATCCAAAGTTTTGCCTTTCCTGTTAAAGAGAAGGGAAAGAGCATTTCCCTAATATGCTCTTGGGATACTCCAGTTTGTCTAATTGTGGAGCAATAGTCACAGAAGTTTTGAATATGAAGGTTGGGATCTTCTGTGGCATTGCCACCAAATTGACTTCTTTCTATTAAATTGATGAAGGCAGGTTTGATTTCGAAGTTTTGGGCAGTGATTTGGGGTGTAGCGATACCCCTTGGAAGTGTATCTGCAGTTGGTTTGGAATGGTCTGAAAGTCGAACCATTTTCTTTTGTGAAGATGAAGATGGAGTGTTGTTTGAAAGTTGATTGGTTTTTGAGAATGGAGATGAGAATGGATCTTCTTCTCCTTCGAGATTAGATAGAATATCCGAGTATTTCTCACGAATACGATCTAAACTTGAAGTATCAGAAGCTTTTGAGATTTCGTTGAATAGCTTTTTTCTCCTACGCAGAGTCCTTTCTAGATCGGGGTCTAAAAAGATTGGGGTTCCTAGTCTAGAAGATCATGGCATAAGTTTGAAAAGCTAAGATGAAAAATCAAGAGAGGTCTAAAGGAATTTGGGTTCCTAAAGAATAGATAAAACTAATTGCGATAAAGATCACAAGAAAAAGGAAAACTAAACCGTGCTCCCCGGCAACGGCGCCAAAATTTGATCGTGCCTGTCGCAAGCCCGATACAAAGATAAATTACTCAGACTAGGCTAATAACCAATTAATGTAATTAGGGAAGTAGGGGTCGATCCTCAGGGAGATGGTGTTTCCTATAGAATGTGAAATGTCTCGCAATTGGGTTTTATCTAACGAGTTTCTTGGTTTTGTGATTATGATGTCTAAACTAACAAAAAGCATAAATGAAAACAAAATAAAAGCAATTGAAGATGAAAGCAATAAAGCAAATGATGAATTAACAATAATGAAAAGCATCTAGGGAAGTAGGTTCACACATGTAGATTGACATATTGATGAAATTGGATTAGGAACATGCAAATAATTCATTGTGAGTTCGTAAGAATGATGTGTTCATTACAATCATAGATCAGATGGTCTAGCAGGCTTTTAGGCAATTTACTAGGTCTTAATCCACCATGTCATGCTTTGTCTATTCAATTCGCGTATCTCTACCTTGGAAAAGAATTCCATTCTAGTCAATGATTTTGATCAGGAATCGTCAACTATCGTTATAGTCCAAACATGCATAGACACAATGTTTTAAAAGCACAATTTCTTTTATCCAATTAACATCTTTTAATCAATCTAACATGGCTACCCTACACCCTAGAAAGGTTACTACTCACTCATGATAATGTTAATATCTAAGATGATGATGATAATAAAAACTAGGATAGACATGTTTAGTTGGTTTTGACAAAAGTTTAAGACTCTTTATATGGCAATAATAACGACGCTAAATTGACAATCTAGGAAATGAAATGATGATTATAACGGTACTAAAATGAATCTAAGATAATATGGATAGAAAATAACAATCAAATGGAAAACATAAAGACATTAAACAAAGGGTAAAATAGAAATACCTAGGTGACGATCAACAACGAAAGTGATAACAATAATAGAAATCCCTTGCATAGAATAATCGTTCCTTGAATTACAACACTTGAACCCAACAAAGTAGATTACAAAGATTGAAATTCCTATTGATCTAAGCTAAGATTTTGATGTAGAAGGGACAGAAATAAACTAAGAACTAAAGATGAAAAGGAAGAAGAAAATGAGAGAAGAGAGGCTAGTTTTCCCTTCCTCCTAATCTAGGTTTTGTAAAGAGAAATGTAGAAGAGAATTGTGTGAAGAGATGTGTGAGATGTGTTGAGAAGAGTGGCTGGAGCATCCTTTATATAGCATTAGGGTTTCGTGGGGGAGGGGTCAAGCATTGAACATATAGGACAAAAGGAGGAAGTTGAAGCAATTTGCTCGAAGCAGCAAGGATCCCCGATCGGGTACACACTTACTCGATCGGGTAAGTTGTCATCTGCGTCCTTTGACTCTCGTTTCATCTCCCCTTGCATATGACTTGACTTCCAACATCCCCCTTAACCTCTTGAGTCGGGTTTGATGTAAAGCGATGAATTCTTCGCCCAACTGTTTGATCTTCCGACAACTGCGACATCGTCTTAACTTCTTCTCTCTTTTGAATTAGTGAACTTTCTTGAAATGCCTTTCACTTGGTCAAGCTTGCTTCTTCAAATCGTCGGGTTCTAGGCAAATGCTCGGGAATATAGAAAAAGGGCGTAGAAACGTCACTTTCCCTACAAAACAGGTTAGAACATAGGAATTCGTCTAGAAGACGATATTACCTCATAAAATGGCTTAACAAAGCACAAATGACATACAAAACCGAGCTAAAATGGGGGTTAAAATCATACAAATATTCACTTATCAATCATTTAGCATTTTATATTTCAAAAAAAGTGGCAATCGGATATTGAAAATGACAACCAAACACAATGGCTTGCCATGCTCCGTGCCATCCTATAAGACCGGTGGCTCTCTGATGCTCAAATGAGATGTCTACCATCCTATTTCTCAACCCAGTCAGGTGCACCCACCAACTGGTGTCCACCTCGCCCAGTGGTAATCCGCCTCGGAATCTCCTCCTAACCGCCCAATCCTCCTGAACTACGCCGGCTGGTATATCGTCTCCCGCGCGGGAAGAAGAAGGCTCAGGGTCAAATGTCCATGGGATATCTCCCGGACATAGAAAGAGTGTCACCTATATTTCAAGAATTTTAAGTCAACCCCCAGCGGTTCCCGAACATTTGAAGACATTTTCAAGCACATCTCAAGACGTTTCGAGACACATTTCAAGTCATTAAAAAAGATTTACGGTCATCTTTGGCCATTATTTCAAAAACCCGACTATACATGTAGGGTAGGGACAAGTCTAACTCGAATCCTAGTTATGGGTTTGAGTCGAAATTTCGACAGCATTTTGCTTAAAAGTGTTTATGCCATGGAAAAAGTGTCGTGCAAAAGTTGACGCGAATCAAAAATCCGACATCATAGCAAGGTTGCTAATCACACAAGGGTCCCAAATGGTCAAGCCTAGGGTCGTTTTCAGAACGGTTTTCGGTTCAGCAGAGTGGCCGTCTCATTTCGTCAAAATTCAATGAAACTGCAAGACGAATATATAGCTATGATCCTAATCAAGCCGTGTGTTCATTTCTAATATCCATTTCTAACATACAATTAGAAATGGAGCAAGAATCCCTTATTTTCGAGTTATTGGGCAAGAGGACCCTAAGTTTACAGCAAAAAATCGAGCAATACAAATGATTAAGACGAGATTGGAATGCATACCTCGATTAGTCATGATTAATGGAAAATTTTGATCAAGATTTCCGCAAGATTCGTCGAGTTTTGAAGGTTTTGTTCGAGTTATTATGTTTCAAGCAAAAGAAATAAACCCGTCTTTTTTGTGGTTTTACCAAGACAGGGGAAAGCTCGAGAAGAAACGCAGCAATAGATGCGCCTTTTCCAAGGGTCGCAGCTCTTGCTGCACCCATTACCCAGCATTCTCTCTCCTATTTTCAAAAATCGGTTACAAGTTAGTTATTTGTAGGCCCATTTCATGTGCGTCTCTTCTCCAACACATTTCTTCGCATACTTTGGTTCTTCTTCAAGATCCGCGCCTCGATCGTTTTCAAAACCATCACGTGACATTATCCAAATCAACAAGGACCTCTTTTCTGGACATGCAATCCGTAGGCCCATTATTTTTATCATCATAGTCTTGCTCGCCACTATCAAGCATGAATCCCCAACGGAATGGTTCAATCCTTAAAGAGTCTTCCGTACATCCAATACGGTAACATATATATTTCCCCAGTGAGAGTTCTACTGACAACAGACACAGGCGGATCCTCACATATCCAAGACGGCTGGCGAGCCTCATTACGTATGCCCTATTCAACGGCTCGCGAGCCTCACTACGCGCCTCAAGTCCAAGTAAGAAGATGCCCAGGTATTATTTCTTCTTATGGCTGGCGAGCTTTCATACGTAGTATAACGGACTTTAAACGACCCTCGCCGATGGTCGACGGACTTTAAAATGTTCCCGACGACAAGTCCTTGGTTCAGTCCCCTTGAACCGCCTCGCGTCGCCATTGTCGTCAAGTTGTAATCTTCAATTGACCTGATGGCTATACTTTGACTTTTACCTTGTCCAAGCCTCAGTCAAAGTGGGGGCTCTGTAGATACCTCGGTTCTACACTTTCCGCCAACCACCCAGTGAGGATTGGGCTGCATGTTTTTTACAGCGAAATGTTGTATGACACTTCATACCTTCGTCGTTAATTGATAAATCGAACAGTTGTGTCTACCCCTTGGTCGTCATCTACTCGCCGATACGGTCGTTTTGACAGTCATTAGAGTCATTTTGGAGCCCGGGTCAAAAACCGCTTCAATTTCCAATAACCGATTTTTAAAACCGTGCCTGAACGCTCGAAAATATTCCAGACATTTTAATATTTTAAACATTATCCTTTTTGGTAAAATATATCCGTATTTTATTGAAGAGTATTCGAGATCTACCGCAATTCCATAAAGAAACGCGAAAATCTTTTGTTTATGGTAGGGGACAACTCAGGGAGTAACGCAGCAGGTGTTGCGTTTCTTCAAGAGTCGCAGTCCCTGCTGCGCTTCTTCCCCAGCTCTGTTTTTCCTGTTTCCGGAATATTTTCTAGATTCCGTATTCCAAAACCCATCGGATTTCTCCCTATATAAGAAGAGGTTCGTGCACACTTTCAAAGCACGCGAGTGTTCTGCCCCTTCTCTTCTTTCTTTGCATTCTAGACCTTCCTCTAAGCATATTGACCACTACGTGCCTGATCTATCGACCACGTAAGTTCAGATCCTTCTAAGTACCAGTCTCGTCTTGCATTGACCTACCAATTTGACCAACTCAACCTAATTAATCAACTTTAATCAATAGATTTCCTCTTTTGAGGGCACTTTCATTACATCGAGTCGAGCTATCGCTAAAAGACAACTAAGTTAACTCGTTTCGTCAAACATGTAAGTCTGAGGGTGTAATAATCCCGTCTTGAACTTTTACTTTATTTTATACAATTTATTGTATAAATTATGTAACATTCATGTCGGATTCATGTTAAAACCGTTTTCAAACCTTTTTTATTATTAGTCTTTCATAAATGACCTTTTAACATTACTTCATATTTATTTATTTAGTTCTTGACTTAGATCCCTAATAGTCAATATTAGTGGGGTTTTGTCGTCTTTAATTCGAGATCGTGTCTTAGAAGGTTAGAATCGTTCATATCTAGTCCTTAGATCCCTCTTTGATATAGTTTAGCATGTTTAAAATTAATTAAATCACCGCCACTTGACTTGTAGATTCGTAATAAACCGTAAATCACCAAGGAGCATTGAGTGATTGCGATTCTGGCTTCACAACCATAACCCAACTCAGGAACAAATACACAAACCCCTGCGCCTCTTTCAGAGGGCGCAGTGTCTTTTGCGTCTGTTCTGGGCTGGTTTCTATCTCTGAACTTTCTGGTTCGCTTCGTCGCAGTTTAAATTAGCTAATTAATCGACTATTAGTTGTATTATCGTTGTTAATCTGTTTCGTTTAGTTTTATTAAGTCTTTTCTTTTTATTCAAACTCGTCTTTCAAACATATTGCCGACATAGATCCCTCGAATCCATTGTAATCTTTATTCTTTTGTAATTTTAATTCTCTTGTAATCATTGTATGATTTTCGTCTTTTTCACATGCAATTGAATCTAAATCCTACTTCGACCTAATTGATTGCTAAAACACATGTCAACCAACTAGTCTTAACTCACATGCTAGGATCAAAACTTGGATGTGGCATAGCATGCATATAACCGACAACACATCGATAACAGAAGAGTTTCTTTAACCATTAGTAAAGGCCACTATCGAGGCGGGCGGGATTAGGTGTTCGATCAAAAGAGCTTTCTAATACGTACCCTCACCCCTTACTCCAGATCTCCGTGAGCACCTGTGTTCATTGCCATCCAAGAGAGTCATTTTAGACATAGAATGCTAAGGGTAACGAGTTCTTGGTGTTCATGTTATCGCTTTATGTCTTGACATGGCATGAAGTATTCGAACGGTTCCAACTTCCCACAAAAGTTAGTGGCGACTCCACAAACGCGTATTCAATACGACGCCACAATCGCGCCTCCTCCTCGTTGAGGCACGTGATCGCGGGTCCCGTGCATCACACTTAGTCTTAATATAAATGCCATTCATGATGGTCAAAGAAGACTTGTATTGCATCCCATTTATGATCATTTTTCTATGGAAGGAGTAATTCGACCCGAGGGACCATACCCATCTTTTTATCACTACCCTTAGGGTGGATTCCTTCCTTCTAACCATGATGCAGGTAATTGTACTCACTATGCTCCCGGTCCGGACTTTTGTGGTTCGGATTATGGAGTTGAGGCATTTCGTGGAGGCTATGGTGGAGGCTATGGTGGTGGCTATAGTAGCTATGGAGAGGGACTTGGAAGTGGGCAAAATATTGGTGAATATATCCTTCCTCTCCAAAGTGATGAGCCTAGTGGGAGTGGTGATACATCAGGAGGTGGTCGTGGTAAGAAGAAAGGCACGAAGGGTTTCAACGTTTCGTCCTTTTCTTGATTGATGAATGAATGTATCCCCCGTATACATAGTAGCTTGGGGGAGGCTAGCTAGTCTAGTAAGTTCTTTTTGCTTTGCAATTTAGTTTAATTTCTCGCATTCCATTAAATATAATTGCTTGTCCTTCTTGTCTATGTGCTTTGAGCCATTTAAATTTGGTTTCGTTGGGTACTTTACATGTTGGCACATTGACGGCAGTGTTGTGTTTAGCTTTGGGAGGGATTGCATTTGCATTTTGGCGTACGTAGTTGAATTTAGTAGAAATATGAAAGCTTTGAGAAATTGTGTTGTTTTTGCTTGCTTATAGCCTATTATGCCATCTTGCTGATCCTAATGATAGCTTATAGATAATGATTTATTTTTATTCAAGGGATAATTGCTACATGGGGATGTCTTGACATAGTAGGTGGAATATGGAAAATGAACTGAATAGGCTTGATCTTGACTTTTGGCAAGCCACAAACTGGTAAGGTAGCACCTCCTTAGATCGATGCACCCATATCCGGTCTCTCTTAGGTGAGTGTAGGTCTCCTTATGGTGTGTGTTTCATCAAAACACACAAGTATGGTTTTGCTTTCATGTTTTTAAAAGCATGCACTCATTTGTTGTTAGCATTTTGGAGCCATTCACATGATTAAATTTGCCTTTTTTGAACCCCCTTCGCAAAGTTTATCCTTAGCTACATACAAAAATTGCCTACCTTGTTGAGCTAGTAGCTTTGATTAGTTGTGTTTGAGTGCTCATTTAATATTTGTTCTATCTTGAAATGTCATTGTGAGCTTGGTATTAGTGTTTTGACATGAAAAAGAAAGAAAAAAATGATGGAAATGAATTGGAAAAAACGATGAGGAAAAGAAAAAAAATAAAAGAGAAAAAAAATAAAAGAGAAAAAAAATGAAAGAGCATGAAATGAAAAACAAGAAAAGCATGCTTTGTATTTTGAAAAAAAAAAAAAGGATGGTATAAGAACCTCTCATGTCTTAATTCCATATTTTGGAGAGTCTTCTTGAGAATTGTATTAGAATTTTTGGATTAGCTTTGGGATTGAGCATCCTTGCATATGGTTGTTGCTAGCTTGACTAAGCTCTACATACCATAAATCATTTGCTCCCCTTTCTTACCCTTTTCTTATTAGCCATCTTCTTACCCTTAGCTTACTTTTAATGATTGCATTTAAATTGTTTTGCTTGTAGTCTTGAAATCCTTACCATATTAGATTGCGGCACATTCTCATGAGTCGAGAATAGATGAGAATTTTCACGGAGAAAAAAATGTTCTTTCACTTACAAATGAGTTTGAGTGCATCGTGAGAGTTCATTAGTCAAAAGATCATGCAAGAGCTTAAAGGTTCGTTCAAAGTTTTTCATACTACGCCGTCATGTAAATCTCATCCACATTTTTGCATTATTCATTTGCCCATATTGTTTCTGGTTTTGAATCATTATGCTTAGCTTGACTTTGGATGCAATTGATGGGTTATGGTTTATTTCTTAGGGACAAGTAAGAGTTTAGCATGGGGGAGTTTGATATGTCTAGTTTTTATATGATTTTACTCCCTACTTTAGCTCAATTTGACACGATTATTATACTTTAATTAGTACATTTGTGAGCTAATTGCGTTTCCAAGGTGTATGCTTGTATTTTGTCACGTTTTGTAGGAATGAAGCACTTGAATGTTTTTTTCCCATCATTTTAAGCAAACACCAAGAACACTAAGCTAGTGTAAGCAAGTTAGATCATGATAGGATATTGTGGGAATAAGAAGTCCAAGAATTTTAAAATGGGTTGATGCATAAAATGAAGTCACAAAGGAAGCCCAAGATTTGGAGGCTCACAAACTCAACATAGGAAGCTCAATTTTGGATACTCATAGTGCTTAATGGCATGTTTAGCCATAGATTAAAAACGAGTTAAGAAAAAGTTTTCGATTCCTCATGCATTTAACCGAGGCCTTTAAGCGAATTTATCCGGATACCCACGACCCAGATCGGGGTGGCCTATCCCCAATCGAGGTTTGACTCCCCTTGATTGTTTACGTTATGCTTCTTTTTTATTATAAAAAGGAGCCTTAATTCGTCATTAGGGGATCATCTTTTACACATCCTTCTCACATATTTAATAATATTTTCCCTACATTTTCCTTAGTTTAAGCACACAAGTTTCTCTCTTAGTTTTCATAGTTAGTTTCAATATTGTTAAACATTTGGTTCTTACCTTTGCTCAAGTATTTGGTTACAATTCAATACAATCTTTCCTTAACCATTTGGTTCTAGTATTCTTGTTACAAGTCCCTTTGTTGCGGTAATTTCGATCCCTGTTCATTTCATTATTGTACTTTTCATTATTCACATTATTATCATTAGCATTGTTTTATTGGTTTAGCATTTACATTTCACTAGTGTTAGTTATCATTTAGCACTTTTATAAATTTTCCTATTTAATTTAACCATGTTTACCACGTTTGTCATTTCATACACCATTGTTAGTTTTATTCTAAATATGAGTGGGTAATATTGTAACATCCATGTCTTTCCCTCGCATATTAAGGAATGATGTTATAAACTTGTTGCTCCTAGAGGAATGTTTTAACTTCGTGGACAAAGTTTGTTTTAATGAGGCTAGATTTTAATACCCGTAAAATTCATCAATAGTGATAAAAAGGGAAATTAAAAAAATTAAGCGTAATCGAATTTAGCAATAAAGGATTTAAAAAGACTAAAATCAATAGAGATAAATTGGAAAATCTAGTATTGACATAATTATCGCTTCGTTGGGAATATGTTCCGAGTTTGGGGTAAGTAATTATATAATAAAATATTAATGTGGAACATTATAAATATATATCTATAATAAAATCCGTACATAATAAAATAAGGTAGAACGAATAAAATCTTGGTGTCGGTAATTTGTAAAACCGTGTCACATTTTGGGCGCGTACTAGAATTGTCGTTCAAGTAAAATTCCCGACTCTAAAACCCGTCATCTAGTGAACTATAATCTGAAATATAGGCATCTAGAACCCTTCTCAAGCTTGTCCAACATTACTTTAAGTTGTTGTCTAGAATGGGAGACAATACTTAAGAGGTGGCTTGAAAAATTAAAAGCATTGTCTCCTTTTTTTTCTCCTCCATCAACTTCACACCACCTATTCTCCTAACCCTTATCCTAACACTCCACAACCAGATCTGAAACCTCACTCTTACACACACAAATTAGGGAGAGAGAGAGAGAGAGAGAGAGAAAAATTAGACGGAGAAAGAAATAAAACAAGAAAAGAAGAGGAGGAAGAAGAAGGAGCATTGTAGGTGGAAGATCTTGCCTAGCTTATGTTCTTCACTATGTAAGGAACATCCAGAAACCATTTTATTTCTGTTTCAATATCTTCACAACACATATTCATATGTTCTTAAACTATAAATTTCAACAAACAAGTCTTCATTCATGCATGTATAGATCTAAGCAAATAACAAGATCTAAGCAAGTAACAACCATTAAAATGTCAAAATCTGTAGGTTGATTATGAACAGAATATAAATCGGACTTAAACTCGTATTTTAATGTAATATATGTTGTACCTTATGATGTTATTAAAATACTCACAAAATTTCGTAGTCATTTCATGCACCATTTGTGTAACAACCCGAGAAGTACCCAATTTTTTCTAGTAAAAATATTTACTAACACTTTTCAGCAGACTTAAGTTTTTAAAATAGAATTTATTGTTTCGAGTCGTATTTTGAAATTCCGAGTTCGTATTTGGAATTTCTGAGAGATTTCATGAAAATCCCGTTTTTAGTCATCTTTGACTTTTCTTGACTTTTAAGTCGTCTTTGACTTTTCTTGACTTTTTAAAGTCGTCATGGACTTTTCTTGACTTTTAAGTCGTCATAAACTTTTCTTGACTTTTAAGTCATCTTTGACTTTTCTTGACTTTTACGTCGACTTTGACTTTCGTTGACTTTCCCGACTCGCCTTGTAATTTTGAAGACCGAAATTTTATTTAAAAAAATAATATTTTTAATTTATTTTTATTAAGATTTATTTGAATTTCTGATAATTTAATATAATTATTTTGAATTTATTCGGGATTAAAGAATAACTTTTACGGTTTAATCCCGAACGTCATTTAACTATT